>APFE030666004.1:49051-71949 GCA_000404065.3 Pinus taeda
AGATAAGTTTTTTTTTTTTTTAAGTTTCTTTTTATAAGTTTTTTTTTTTTTTTCATAAAAATAAAAAAACAAAGGTAAAGGTTTATTAGTTAGAAGAGTTGAGTGATAGCTTGTTTTTTGTTTTTTGTTTTTGTTGTTGTAGTTTTGGGTATTTTTTTCAAGAGTGAGTTTTGGGTTTTGTAAAGTCGGTTACTCGACGAAATTATTTGGTTTTTTTTGTTAAGTATGACAATAGTTTGGGTGAAAATTGTGTCTTACGGGAGCATTGAAAATTATATTTTTTTTGGTGGCGATATTGAAGATAGTCTCTTGCAATCATCAAAGCAGCTATAAAAAAAAATGACAATAGTCATGGGTCACAAAGCGTGACAAAAGAAGACTAAGGAAATGAATCGAAAAGAAGAGGCAAAGATTGTTACCATGTTTATAAAGGTTCAGGCCGCAACCAAGGAATTGAAAAGTCTAGCAAAAGACGAAGAAAAATTTGGTGCAAGGGGGAGTGACATGCAACAACAAGTTATGTCACAAGCAAAGAAGTCATCCGCAGATCTGAGAATAGATAAGCAAGACTCTGAGAGGACAACAGAG
Source organism: Pinus taeda (assembly GCA_000404065.3). NCBI lineage: Eukaryota > Viridiplantae > Streptophyta > Pinopsida > Pinales > Pinaceae > Pinus > Pinus taeda. The sequence continues at coordinate 49,640 of APFE030666004.1, forward strand.
CTTGGAGAATCCCACTCAAAAGTGGATGATGGTTTTCAAGACCATAAAATTGAAACCCATTATGCAAGCATATATATGGATGAAGAAGATGCAACAAAGATTGTAGAGAGAGAAGTTGAAGCCTCTGTTTGTGAAACAGAGCAAGAGCATATAAATGCTCAAGAAATCCACTATAATGTAGATGGAGCAGATGATGGTGAATTTCATTGTGACAAAACACGTGTGGATGATGACTGCACAATTATATGTGAATTGATGAATCCAACCACAGTTGATGGATATGGTGAAGTTGAAATTGGCAATGAACACATGCATGTTCAGATATCCCACCATAATGTGGATGAACATTATGTTGATGAAATGTGTGGTCTCTTTTTTGAAACAGAGATTGATTATGGCAATACGGTAAGTGCAATGTTTTATGAAACACTAAAGTTTGAAGATGCCATTGTAGCAGCAAGATATGAAGCAGTATGTCATTTAGCTGCAATTGATGATAAAGAACATGATAAAGTGATTGAAGACTTTTTTATAAGAATATCCACTAATAGCATAACAACAGAAGAAAACCTCAATGCAGTTGAAAAGAAGGCATTTGTAGAGTAGGAATCTCTCACTGAAGAGCATAATAAACATGTTTTTAACATTGTTTTTGAATATGCAGGTGTTTAGAATAGCATGTACAAAGAAGTTAAAAGCAAGTTTTTTAATAAGTTTTACGCAAATTTGAAGCTCATTGAAGAATGGATTCAGAAACCAATAAAAAAATTTGATTCGAGTCTTAAAGCAACAACTGGAATAAAAGAATTGAATGAAATGGTGAATAATGATCTTAAATGTGCATATTACAGGAAAAAAGCAGCAGTACGTGATGATGAAAGTGAAAAGAATGATATGGATGTTTCTGTCGACAAAGATGAATGTATTGAAAAATTTTTAGCAATGGGTTAAGAAGAGATAAGAGTATGCTATCAAGAAATATGGCAGAAAGAAACTCATGAATATGAAGAGAAAAAACAGAAAAAATAAGATGGTTTGAAGATGCAATGTTATGGAAGTAGTCCATGGTTGAATGCATATTTGAAGAGGAAAGTGTAGTAGACAAGATCAGATTGCGTTTTAGCACAAATTCAAGAAAAATTGAAGCAACAACAAGTAAAAGAATATGGAGCCTACAATAAGAAAGCACAACAGAGAATGAAGCAATTTCGAGGACATAGAATTTGGAAGAAGAGAAAAATGAAAATACAAAATTATGAAAGTATTGAGTCATTATAAGCCTAGCTCAAGTATAGACCTACAAGCATGTTTGAGTGATAATTGAGTCAATTTATATTGTAAGCGTAATAACCATAGTTGAGTTATGTTGAGTCATATGGTCGTGAGTAAGGGGGAGTGTTAGAAATTGTAATTACTCCCGCATGTGGAATTAGCTAAAATTAGAGAGTCAGTTAAATGAATGTTGAGCGTTGAGCATTGAGTCAAGTCAAGTGATGGATGTAGAGTTAAGTATAGTCCATATTTAGAGTGTGAGTTAACTGAATTAAATGTGTGAGCATGTTGAGTTATTTTCGGCAATATTTTTGTCCAAAAAGGTTAAATACCCTTCACCTGGTTCAATGTAAAATTCAAGTTTTGTGTGATCAATAGAAGAGCCACAGCTCGTGTGTTTTGTGAGTGAATTTGTGTTTCGTCTCCTCTACCTATCCAACATGTTGTATAATTGAAAGCCATGGGAGGCCTATTGAGAAAATTAATGGTGAAGACACTCGTGATATTAAATAAATGGGATTGCAGAAGAGAAACCTTTGGCATAACGAAACTTATGTTGTTGATAAATGCAGATACACGAGAACCATTGTTACAAGTTGAACACAAGTTGAGGGCAAGCCCCACTGTGGAAAAGCGATGGCGATCTATAGTCTATGGGAATTTTGTGAGAAATCAGGTGGAATTGAGGCTCCAGAGGTTGTTGCTGAAATTGGTGGCAAAGGAGGTATCATTCTGGGAAGGAATGCTGGGCACCGTAACGAAATCTGAATTGGAATTGGAATTAATGTATTGCAAAATGGAGGTGGCGGTTTTATTATCTACGACGATGGGGGCATCCATGAATGAGCGAGCAACCATGAAATACTTGCCACTCGCTTTGTTGGCGTGGAGTAAGGCATTTGTGGTATGTCCCAGAGAAATTATTATTGATTTCGTCTCAAATCAGTTTATGTACACTGCGTCCACTTCCATGACTTTCAGGTGATGGTTTGCAACATCAAAGAAAATCTCATCATTGAGCGCGACATTAATGATTCGAAGAAGGTAAGTCTTCTCATGCTCCAATGGAACCATGAAAGTATCTTCATCCCCAAATCAAAGCATTAGCTTTTCATGTATATTTCCTAATAATAAACATTCCTAAGTATTTCTAGGTATTTGCTAAGCCTCTTTCCTTTTCTAGGGCACTTGAAGAGTGGCCCTGCCTTTCCATTAATGGTGTGAACATTAGACACGTTGGGTGCTCCTCCTGCTTTAAGTGCTTCATTGATAACAACATCCCCATTTGCATTCCACCATTCTCTTGCACCAATAGTTGAACCAATGAGAAATCTAACTTAATTGCTTACTTGGATGACAATTAAATGTTAAATATTATAGTCTAGTTAAATTGTATTAAAGTTGTTATACCTAGAAGCAAAGTAATCTCCTTGTGGGGTTTGGGGAAGGGATATGGATTATGTTTAGGGGTAAAATAACAATGGCTCCATGAATTGGTGCCCTCAACCACAGTATATGACTGTGCCACCACAGTGTGCCTAATTGTCTAGTAATTATAAAGTTTTATGCATAGCTCTACCCAGTTTGAACAGGGCATTGAGTTATATATGTTGGCCCACCAGACCAACCCGTTTGGAGCTGGCTCACTCCGTGCCTAAAAAGTTCAACAATTTTTTTCTCTTTTCAGTAATTTTCACAATTAAACAACTGTGATCTGGCAGTGTAGTGCATATGAATTTTTTGAAATGAAAAAGGCAAAGATGTTATTACTAGTGTATGGAAACGTTGTATTTGACATGATTAGTCACATTCACTATGATGGTATCTCCTTCCATTGCATATATTGTTGGACTGGGAAATTGTTCATTCACTGTGACGATGGGCTTTAAGTGGCACAAATAGCTCACATTCTTCACTTGTTCCTGTTGAAAATATTAATCTCACCACTGCCTTAAACACACTGACAAACACCAAGCTTTCCTAGTCAACTACTACACGGTTGCGATTTTGTTAGCAGGCAAAAGGACTGAAGTTAGAGAAGAAGTACAATGCTGACCATTCCACAGCACAACAGAGAGTTTAAGGCATTTAATAAATTCTGGTAAATAGATATGGTCAGACATTAACTCTGCAACTATTGCCTACACTCCACAACACCTGCAAGTTCAGAAAACCAATTACTATGTAAAATCGCCGTTGTTGCGTATTAATTATTTGTTCTGTCATGTATTAATGTCAAATTTGTATGTTGAGATAAATATGAATGTAAAAAGTCATTTATATGATTGGGAAAGTGAGAGAGCGAGAGAGGGTGAAATTTTCTGAGGTAGTGAGGAGAAAATCGTGGAGGAAATATTGGTGAGTGCGTGAAAACTAGCTTTACAGAGTTTTACAAATATTTACTCCGCAACCCTAGTGATGCGTAAATCGCAATAAGTCTTTTGTGTTTTCACTAGGAGCTGCAACCTCCATTTATCACATGAATGTATTTTCCTATGTTTTGAAATATAATACAAAGTATGTTATGTTGCAATGTGGTCTTAAAACTTCGTGAGTAAATTTACCACAACCTTTTTGGTTTACTTTGTTTTCCTGTGCATAAAATTTCTATTTTAATTAAGTCCCTATGTAGTTAAGATATCCTTGCTGCAACATAGGACTTAACTTGCTGCAACTGAAGTTCACTTTTCCGAAACTGAATTCTGAGCTAGACTCCTCTCCTCTGCCCCTGTAAAATTTTCTAGCATGGTATCAAAGCGGTTCAAACTCTGTTAGTGTAAAAACAAGTGTTTTTACCGGCAGTTAAAATAATTTTTTTGAGGGCGGATTCTTGAAGTGTATTTACCAGCAGGGAGAAAGTTTTTTTTCTCACTTACAAATGGAAACATCAAGCACAAGCTTGATTAATCCTTAGATACATCAGTTTAATGGAAAAAATTATGATTATTGGGCTATTACAATGAAGGCCCTATTTTCATCTCAAGACATTTGGGATTTGATGGAGAATGGTTTTCAAGAACTAGCAATTGCAACAACATACAATGCCTTCTCTCAAGGAGAGAGGGATTTGTTGAGGGATAATAGGAAGAAGGATGCGAAAGCCCTCTTCTACATTTTTCAAGCAGTTCATGAAAGTTATTTCACAAGGGTTGCAACAACAATGAAGTCCAAGAAAGCATGGGACACCCTCTAGACGGCCTACCAAGGCATGGCAAAAGTTAAGACAACAAAACTGCAAATGTTGAAAAGAGATTTTGAAACACATTGTATGAAAGAGTCTCAGAATGTAGACTTGTTTTTTACACATGTAATTGGGTTGGTTACTCAAATTAGGTCTCATGGTGAGACAATGGAAGAAAAGAGAATATTTGAGAAATTTTTGAGAAGTTTTGCAGCAAGGTTTGATGCCATAGTTGTGGCCATAGCAGAGACAAAGGATCTCTCATAGTTCTCAGTGGATGAGCTTTATGCATTAATGATTTCTCATGAACATAGACTGAATAGAGCAACAAGCTCCTAATTGGAGCATGCCTTCAAGACACAAGTTTCATTTGGTCAAGGTAGAGGCAGAGGAAAATCATATGCTAGAGGAAGAGGAAGAATCCCACAAAGAGGTGGAAGAAGCGGCCCTTCAAACTCAAGTGGAAGGGGCAGTAATCAAATTTCAAGTCAAGGCCCAAGCCAGACTCAGGCACAAAGCAAAGGTATGATAAATCTCAAGTCCAATGTCATTACTATAAGAAGTATGGTCATTATGCAAATGAATGTAGAAAGAAGAAATATGACATTAATAACAAACCAAGTGTATATTTCCCAAAAGAAAATCAGAACCATGATAACATGTTTTTAACTTGTAATGTAGCATAAGAAAAACAAAGTGATATATGGTACCTAGATTCAGGGTGTAGCAACCATATGTGAGGGAACATATAAATGTTTGCTAATCTAGATGAAAGTGTGAAATCTGAAGTGACATTAGGAATTGATAGCAAAGTCTCTGTCATGGGAAAATGAAGAGTTAATATCCTAACAAAGAAGGGGGATAAGAAGTACATCTCAGATGTTTACTTTGTCCCCGGTATGAAGCATAACCTCGTAAGCATTGGATAGCTCATGCAAAAGGACTACTATGTATTTTTCAAAAATGATGAGTTGCACAATTTTGGATAGGCCTCCAAGAATATAACTAATTGAAAAGGTTCAAATGAAAAATAATACAATGTTTCCCGTAAAGATAAGATCAAGTTTGAAAGAAGAAGGTGCATAAGCACAACTATCAACGAACTCACAAGAGGATGGAAGAAAAGGTGTAGCTGTCACACAAGTAAACTTTCAAGCAAAAGTAAAATATGAAAATTGGTTATGGCATTTGATATTTGGACATCTCAACTTTGGAGGTTTGAATTTGTTGCATAGGAAAGGCATGGTGAAAGGATTACCAATCATAGAAAAATTCGACAGCCTATGTGAAGGATGTATCTTGGGCAAGCTACATAGAGAAACATTTCCAGTAGGAAAGTCAGTAAGGAAAAGGTACCTTTGGATATTGTCCACTCAGATTTATGTGGACCAATCCAAACACCATCAATTGGTGGCAACCACTATTTATTGACCTTCATATATGACTACACAAGGAAGACATGGGTCTATCTCCTAAAACAGAAAAGTGAAGTGTTTGAGTGCTTTCGCTAATACAAATCTCCTATCAAAAAGTAAAGTGGACACTACATCAAAGTCCTCAGGACTAACAAAGGTGACGAATACATCTCAAATTATTTCCTTCGATTTTGCAAGGCGCATGGAATTCACAAGAAATTTACAACAAGATATACACTGCAATAAAATGGTGTGGTGGAAAGGAAGAATATGACCATTATAGAAATGGCAAGGAGTATGTTGAAGGCAAAGAATTTTCAAAATGATTATTGGGTTGAAGTTGCCGCTTGTGCAACATATATCTTGAATAGATGTCCAACCAAAAGCGTCAAGAACATAGTTCCCAAAGAGGCATGGAGTCTAAGAAAGCATAACGTCACTCACATAAAATTGTTTGGTTGTGTGGCATATGCACATGTCACGGATGAATTGAAGAAGAAGTTGAACAACAAGGGGGAGAAATGTATGTTTGTTGGATATAGTGATGAATCAAATGCATACAAACTCTACAATCCATCAACCAAAAAGGTCATAATCAGTAGATATGTGTAGTTCATAAAGAGGAAGCATGTGATGGAAGTTTATAGAAGACAATCAATGTGAAAGCATGTATACCACATGAGGACAAAGAGGAATTGACAACAACAAGCAATTCCTCAACAATGACTCCCTCTACTCCTATTCAAGCACAACAAATCAAGAAGAAAGTAACACAATAAAAAAATAATAGGACAATACCGCACAGTCAAGAAAGTGCTTCTCCAAACACGCTGCAAAGCGTAACACCAAGTGACATGTCAAGCCCATCTTCAACAAGCACAAGAAGACCAAAATTCAGAAACTTAAATGAAATTTATGAGCAAGATGAAATTGATAGCAGCGCTGGCTTGAATTCTTTATTTGCATTATTTTGTCATGTAGATGACCCACTCGAATTTGAAGATGAAGTGAAAGAAGAAAAATGGGTTGTGGCAATGGAGTAAGAAATAGAAGCAATAGAAAAGAATGACACATGAGAGTTATTGAACCTTCCTTAAGGAAGAGATTTCATTGGAGTGAAGTGGGTCTATAAGACCAAGATCAATGTTGACGGAAAGATTGAAAGGCACAAGGAAAGGCTAGTTGTCAAAGGATACAAGCAACAACATGGAAGAGATTATGCAAAGACGTTTGCGCCAGTCGCGAGGATGGAGACAATGTGTATAGTTGTGGCGGTTGTCGTGCAACATAAATGGAAAGTGTATTAAATTGATGTAAAATAGGCGTTCTTGAATGGAGTGCTGAAAGAGGAAGTATATGTTGTGCAATTGCTTGGTTATGAGGTAATATCAGTTGAGGAAAGCTCTTTAAGGGCTGAAGCAAGCACTGCATGCATGGTACAACAGGATAGATGCTTACTTGTTGGACAATGGTTTCGACAAATGTGATGGTGAGCCTACTCTCTATATCAAAGAGAGCGATGATAACATTCTTATCATTGTCTTATATGTAAATTATTTTATCTTTACAGGCAGTGATCATTTCCTCATCGCCGATTTCAAATAGGTCATGAAGAATGAATTTGAAATGACTGACTTGGGGTTGTTACGGTATTTTTTGGTCATAGAAGTAAAGCAAACAAAAAATGGCATTTTTATCTCTCAAGAAAAGTATGTAGCAGACATTTTGGAGAGGTTTAAGATTCAAAACAACAAGCTCGCATTAACTCCAATTGTCATGGAGTTGAAGTTTAACAAAGAAGATTGTAGCAATAATGTCAATCTGACATTATATAAAAGTATGATAGGCAACTTGATGTATTTGACCGCCACTAGGTCGAGTCTAATGTATGCAGTGAGTCTGGTGTCGAGGTTCATCGAAACACCCAAGGAAACACACTCGCAAGAAGCGAAAAGGATTCTAAGGTATGTCAATGGGATAAAACAATATGAAGTTTTGTACACCACAACAAGTGTTTTCAGGCTGATTGGTTACACTGACAGTGATTAGGCAGGAAGTGTCGATGATAGAAAGCGCACATCGGGATATGTTTTTCATTTCGGTTTTGGAGTCGTTTCATGGGCCTCCAAGAAGCAATCAATAGTTTTATTGTCAACAACAAAAGCTAAGTATGTCCCTACAACAACAACAACGTGTCAAGAAGTTTGGATGAGAAGGATGTTGAGGGATCTTCGCCACGACCAAGAGGGAGTGACAATTATTTTCTACGATAACACCTCAGCAATTGTATTATCAAAGAATTTTTTCTTTCATAAGAGGACCAAGCATATTGATGTTAAATATCATTTTATCATAAATTTAATTAACAATGATGAAATTGTGTTGCAGTCCTGTAGGTCATAGGGATAGTTCGCTGATATTTTCACAAAGCCATTGGCATGTGAAAGTTTTGTTTATCTTAGAGATTGTTTGGGAATTGTCAATGGTGATAGTTGTTATTAAGGGGGAGTGTTGGAAATATTAATCTCAACCACTTCCTTAAACACATTGACAAACACCATACTTGCTGAGTCAACTACTGCATGGTTGCGATTTTGTTAGCAGGTGAAACGACTAAAGTGAGAGCAGAAGTACAACACTGACCATTCCACAACACAATAGAGAGTTTAAGGCATTTAATAAATTTTGGTAAATAGATATGGGCAAAGATTAACTCCACAACTGTTGCCCACACTTGATAACGCCTGCAAGTTCAAAAAACCAATTACTATGCAAAATCCCCCATGTTTCATATTAATTATTTGCTCTGTCATGTATTAATGTCAAATTTGTACGTTGAGATAAATATGAATGTAAAAAGTCATTTATATGGTTTGGCAAGTGAGAGAGCCAGAGGGTTAAAGTCTGTGAGGAGAAAGTCATGGAGGAAATATTGGTGGGCATGTGAAAACCAGTTTTATGGAGTTTTACAAACATTTACTCTGCAACCCCAGTGATGCGTAAATCGCAGTAAGTCTAAGTTTGTGAGGCAGTGAGGAGAAAATAGTGGAGGAAATATTGGTGGGCACATGAAAAGTTTTATAGACATTTACTCTGCAACACCTGTGATGCGTAAATCACACTAAGTCTAAGTTTGTGAGGCAGTGAGGAGAAAACTGTGACGGAAATATTGGTGGGTGCGTGAAAAGTTTTAAAGACATTTACTCCGCAACCCCAGTGATGCGTAAATCGCTGTAAGTCTTTCGTGTTTTCACTAGGAGCTACAAATCTGTAAGTCTTTCGTGTTTTCACTAGGAGCTACAACCTCCATTTATCACGAGAATGTATTTTCCTATGTTTTGAAATATAATATAAAGTATGTTATGTTGCGATGTAGTTTTAAACCTTTGTGACTAAATTTACTGCAACCTTTTTGTTTTCCTGTGCGTAAAATTTTTGTTTTAATTAAATCACTCTGTAGTTGTGACATCCTTGCCACAACGAAAGTTGAATTTTTCTAACCATACCTATAATCAAAGTATATGAGACAATTATGTTTATTATGAAATAAATCAATGATCCATGAACGAATATCGTGCCAAATTAATAAGGCAATGTAATTTGCATTACTAAATCACCCATTTTTCGCTTCAATCTCCGAAACAATCACCTTTGCTGTACTTATATGTGTGCCACCCGGACTATAAACCTGTGATGGAGGTTGCATGAATATATAGCCAAGTGAGTGATAAGGAAGAGGAAAGCGTAGGCATAGGGTATGTAAGCTGTTGAATTTGGTAGCAAGTCATCAGATTGCTTTCATCTCACTCATTCATGCTCCCTCCAGGCCTAACTGTTCCTGATGATCGTGGTTTGGTTTAAGGAAATGGAAAAAGAGGAGGGCGTTGCACATGAATCTAAAAAGAAAAAATAGTCGACCTATGAGAGAGTGACACAAAATAGGAAAAAGCAAATACTTGTTTCCAGCCAAAGGTCTATGTAATAGTTGCCTTCAAAGCAAGGCTCTAGGCTAGGTGGGTCTGAAAACAATTTATTTTATAACAATCGGCTTCAACAAATATCCATGTAATAGAAGTACCCATACGCGTGGACTAAAGTCTATTGTGTTCTATCTATACTAACGTAGTGGCAATGGAAAAAGGAAAAGCAAATATAGAAATTGAGTAATCTAGCACTTTCATAGGGATAAGATTTCAAATGAAAGAATTGTGATTCTTTATAATACACATTATAGTTAAGGAGCAACATTATGTGACCATTACCACAATGCTTTCAGTACCTTTGGCATGTTGGAGGTACTACACATCTACATGCGGACACTTAGTTAGAGCATGGGACTACATGTAAGATTCCTTCTGCATGATTTACTCCTTGATTTTCTCTACAAGCAGAAACTTAGTTAGAGTATGGGACTACATGCAAGATTCCTTCTACATGATTTACTCCTTGATTTTCTCCTTCTTTAATTCTGCAACTGGCTATTTCTTCTACATGATTTACTCCATGATTTTCTCCTTTTTTAACTCCACAATTGGCTAGTTCTTTTGCATGATTTAATCCCTGATTTGCTCCTCCTTTCACTCCGCAACTGGCTAGTTCTCTCTGGAACTTATTGTAGGTGTTGAGTCCTCTCATTGATCACCACTATGGTGCATTATCTTGGGATCTTCACCCAATAATGCTATATCATGAGCATTGTAACCTATTTTCTAATGAATCATTCTTTTGTTCTTTCAATTTTCTTTTAGTGTTTTTTCTCTGCAAAGTTGTGTGTTCAACCTTTACTAGCTAGATTCATCTATGCAGGTTTTCTAACACATTTACATGGTATCAATACCCATAGGTTGCAAGATAAAAGGTGCACCAATACTTTATTTTGTAGGTATTATAGCTTGGAGATCGAAGATCGATAGAAAAATGGAGTTTCCCAAAGCATTGATCCTAACACCTACAACTATCATGAATGAAAGGACCAAATGGCTCGATACCTTCATCAAAAAGGGTTGTATAGGATTACCATAGCTGCAGAAGTGGAACCCACTTCAGCCATAGAGAAATCCAAGTACCTCAACTGCATGGATGAGGCCCATGGATCCATATGCATGTGCATCTCCCCAGAGTTGCAGTTTCATCTATCTGCCTGCAATACTCCCAATGAGCTTTGGAAAAAGGTTGAAGAACTCTATGGGAAACAAGATGAGATGAAAGTACATCTGCTCGAAGTGGAGCTGCTATCATTGGATCCACAGAACTATGACAGAATTCAAGACTTCTTCACCAAATATAATGATCTATTGCTACAACTCAAGGGTTGTGGAATTGACAAATCCAAGGAGGAGAGTTGCCAAGTTCTCTCTATTATGTCAAAGTTTGAACTGAAATAATCCGTCTTTGTGTCTACATTTCATTCAGTAAGGCTCGGAACAGGTAATTCCTACACTATGCCTTCTCTCAAAGAGTTCATGGAGTCCTTTACTTTTGAGCAAGATAAACTCATTGGCATGGGGAAAATCAAACCTCCAAAAGCGCATGCACTTGCTGTGCATGATGGAAGCCACAATAAAAATAAAAAATCTGATTCAAATAAGAAAAATTAGCAACAAAAAGACAAAGAAAAAGCACATTCCCATCCAAAGAAGGAAGGGTACACTAAGCCCTTCAATGACTCCTCCGGCTCCAGAAATGAGGAAGGGAAGAAAGGAGACAAATGCACCTACTGTCACCAAGGATTCCATCCAGAGTCCTCCTACATGAAGAAACAAATTGACCGAATGGCATAAATCCTTCAAAAGCACAACCTTGGGGACCACATCCCTCAGGACACTAAGAAGAAAACCGAGGATCCACCACATGGGAAAGGTAAACATTTTCATGCTTTAGTTGTAATTAATTCTTCCCCTGATGCACAGATTATAGATTCTGGTGCATCACATCATATAGCTGCTATAAAATAATTCTATTCCTCTTTATATGCATGCAAAGGACCTCCCATCCGCAGGGGAGATGACTCACCTATTGAGGTCACCGGAAAAGGTAGAGTGGAAATTTTACACAAAAGCTTTGAAGATGTGCTTCATGTTCCAAAACTTTTGATAAACCCACTTTCAGTTTATCAAATCACTCATTTTGACACAGGAAAGAGAGTGGAATTCATTCCAGATGCAATTAACATATATGACCTACATAGCAACTCCAAAATTGCAACTGGTGAGGTAAACAATGGAGCCAGACTGTATACATTTTCTGAATTTATTGAATCTGAGTCCTCCTTATTGCTTACACATGCTGATGATAGTAGTAGGCTTTGGAACGAGAGGTTTGGTGACTTAAATTACAAGTATATGCAGCAGCTAAGCAAGCATGAAATGGTGGAAGGCTTGCCAAATATCAGTTTCTCCAAAGGAGTTTTTGAAGGGTGTGTCATTGGCAAATATCCTAGAGAAAAGTTTGACACCGGCAAAACTCACAGAGCATCCTCTCCTCTAGATCTGATCCGTAGTGATATCATGGGAATTTTCCTCATCCTTCCATCAATAAAGCAAGGTATGTGCTTACATTTATTGATGATTTCTCACGATATACTTGGGTGCATCTTCTCAGGGACAAAACTGAAGTTTTTGCGCACTTTAAAGATTTCGAAGCACTAGAATTTGAGACACAGTCAGAGACAAAGTCCTCTGTACAGACAATGGGGGGGAATATGTTAACACAACACTTCAAAACCTTTGCCTTGAGTCCGCATATAGTTGTAGTACATAGTTCCATACACTCTGCAGCAGAACGAAGTCACTGAGAGAAAGAACTGATCTCTCAAAGAGATGGCTCCCTGCATGTTGCATGCTAAGTCACTACCTCATAAGTTGTGGGATGAAGCACTTAATTATGCTAACTACATCTAGAATAGATCTCCTCAAAGGTCTGTCTTGGATCAGACCCCCTTTGAGGCTTGGAGCAACACTAAACTAGAGGTCACCCACTTTCATGTTTTCGGCTCCTGAGCATGGGCCAGGATCCCCTCTGAAAAGAGGAAATCTCTTGATCCACAGAGTGTTGAGTGAATCTTTGTTGGATACCCTGATAGTGTGAAGGGATACTAACTCCAAATTCCCTCTACGGACAAGCTCATCATTGAGCGAAGTGTCAAATTTGAGAAAAGTCTCTTGCATGCACTTCTATTACCGCATGTAGACACCTTTTATCTACCTCATGTTCTAGATGATGAATTAGTACACTCAGATGCAGATACAGAGCATGTAGATGCCACGATAGAACATGCAGATGCAAAGACAGAGTCTTCAAATACAAATCCAGTGTATGCATATGATGATCCACATATAAGCTTGAATCGGGCTTCCAGCAGTGAATCAACTTCCCTTGTCATAAATCAGAGAACAAGGAGCTTACGTTAAATATATGCACGAGACCACCCAGCTGTTAGAAATGGTCTCGTGGGGGATAATTCTGATCCATAAAGGACTAGCTCAGGATTTATTGAGTCTCCTCTCGCCCTCACTACCATTGAACCAATGCCATCCTGGAATTGTCATTTGGTTCAGTCTTCTGATCTGCAGTCTTATGGTGAGGCTACTAGGCATCCATCTTGGGAGTCCGCCATGGAGGAGGAGTATAACTCCCTCCTTGAGAACCAAACCTAGGATCTAGTCCCCCTTCCTTCAGGAAGGAAACTTGTCCGATGCAAATGGGTCTACAGGACCAAGAGTGCTGCATATGGGAAAATCACCAGAAATCTAGGCTAGTAGCCAAAGGCTTCCAGCAAGTGCATGGCATTGATTATGATGAGACCTTTGCTCCAGTAGCAAAGATGGATTCCATACACCTTGCACTTGCCATTGCAACTGCCCAAGGGTGGGAAGTACATCAGATGGGTGTGAGGAATGCCTTTCTTCACGGAGACCTATCTGATGAGTTTTACATGGAGCAGCCACATGGTTTCATTCAGGATTCATCTTTGGTCTGCAAACTAAAGAAATCTCTCTACGGCCTTAGGCGGGCCTCGAGAGCTTGGTATGCGAAGATGGATTCTTTTCTCTTATCACAAAACTTTGAAAGATGTAAGTATGATCCAAATGTTTACATGCTCAGGACACATGATTCTCTTCTTATCTTAGTTTTGTATGTGGATGATCTCCTGATCACTAGCAACTTGGCTTTAGCCATTGCTGCAGTCAAGAGGGCCTTGCATGATAGGTTCTTGATGACGGACATGGGTCCAGTACACTTCTTTCTTGGTCTTGAGATCAACCAGGATGCCAAAGGCATCAAACTCTCTCAGGCTAAGTATGCACGGGATCTCCTCGAGAGATTTCACATGACTGACTGCAAGCCAGCACCGACTCCTTTTCTGTCTGGGGTCCACCTTGAGGATGGAGGTGACACTCCATTAGTTGACATTACTCTCTACCGACAGCTAGTGGGGAGCTTATTGTACCTCACCCACTCCAGACCAGATCTCTCATATGCAGTAGGGGTAGTTTCCAGATACATGCAGGAGCCGCATGAGGTACACTGGAATGCTGCCAAGCACATCCTCCAATATGTACAGGGCACCATCACCATCGAGATTCGCTATGCAGCAGGTATACTACATTGAATCTCCTTGGCTTCACTGATTATGATTAGGTGGGTGACAACATTAATCACAAGTCCACCTCCGAATATTCACTCAGTCTAGGGTCTGGCTCTATCTGTTAGTTGAGCAAGAAGCAGGTTGCTATTGCTCTCTCTTCAGCCGAGGCCAAGTACAAAGGAGTAGTCAACATCACCATTTAGGCTCTGTGGCTACAACACTTCCTCACTAAGTTGGGCATCCAGTTCCACCAGTCCATTGTCATTTGGTGTGACAACTAGAGCACTATCAAATTTTGCAGGGATTGAGTACAACGGCAACGGATGAAGAAAATAAAGATCCATATGCATTACATCAGAGACTTAGTACATGATCAGGTCAATTATTTGTAGTTCTGTCCTTCAGTAGAATAGACTGCAGACATCTTCACCAAGACATTCACAAAGAAAAAGTTTCACTCTCTGTGCGATCCTCTTGGAGTGAAGGACACAGTTGCTGAACAACTTTCTTTTCTTCCTCTTTTCTTTTGATTGAATTGTATTTTAAGGAGGGGGGGGTTTCTAATGAGGTTTTTCCTCTTTCCTCAATTTTAGTACAAGTTTCACTATATTTTGGGTGACCTTTGGCCTTAGTTGCTAGGGCCACTTTTCTATTTTTCCCCATAGTGGTGTTTAGAGGGGGTGTTGGAGGTACTACACACCTACATGCGGACACTTAGTTAGAGCATGGGACTACATGAAAGATTCCTTCTGGATGATTTACTTCTTGATTTGCTCCTTCTTTAACTCCGCAACTAGCTAGTTATTCTACATGATTTACTCCTTGATTTTCTCTTTCTTTAACTTTGCAACTGGCTAGTTCTTCTACATGATTTACTCCCTGATTTGCTCATCCTATCACTCCGAAACTAGATAGTTCTCTCCGGAACTTGTTGTAGGTGTTAATTCATCTCATTGATCACCACTATGGTGTATTACCTTGGGATATTCACCCAGTAATGCTATATCATGAGCATTGTAACCTATTTTCTAATGAATCATTCTTTTGTTCTTTCAATTTTCTTTTAGTTTTTTTTCTCTGCAAAGCTGTGTGTTCAACCTTTACTAGTTAGATTCATCTATGCAGGTTTTATAACACATTTACACAACAGTACGCTTGACGTAGCTCTATCACTGGTAGCCTCAATGCCACTGCAAGGAGTCATTGGATGTATAGAAAGTCACTTGGGGATTTGTTCCAAATGAGACTGGCATATTCCTAAGTGGATGAATGGGAATGTTGCCCGAGGTAATGTCAATTATTTGCAGGTCATTGGATGTATAGAAAGTCACTTGGCGATTTGTTCCAAATAAGACTGGCATATTCCTAAGTGGGTGAATGGGAATGTTGCTCGGGGTAGTGTCAGTTATTTGCAAAAAGTATAATAAATTAAATGTAAGTGATAATATAATTATTCATATTTTATATTGGAATCTTTTTCCATGGTTGAAAATTTGTTTCTAGACTCATTGACATTTCGAACTTGCTCTTAAGTTTTATCATCGAAATAAAAAATAATAATAAAATTTTATGACGAATTATAATACTTTTAACTTTATAATATATGTGTTTTAATTTTTATATGAAAAATATATTAAAGATAAAGTTTAGTTAAGAATATATTAATAATAATGGTGCTTTCTTAATGAAATATTTTATGGTATATTACAAACTCTCACGATGACAACTTAGTAGTAATTCACTGTCTGAAATTTTTGTGTGTAAAGAAGAGTGAAACTCAAAATGGATCTTTATTATAACTCATTCAACTTTGACACAATTTTTGACTTCAATCTATATATATATATAATATATTATATATATAATATATAGAGAGAGAGGAGAGAGAGAGAGAGAGAGAGAGAGAGAGATTCATCTTTGTTTCAAGTTTTGAATTTAATTTATCAATTAATATATGTTTATTTTTGTAGAGAGGTAGAGATTAGTATACAAGAGAGAGAGAGAGAGAGAGAGAGAGAGAGAGAGAGAGATTCATCTTTGTTTCAAGTTTTGAATTTAATTTATCAACTAATATATGTTTATTTTTGTAGAGAGGTAGAGATTAGTATACAAGCTAGACACCAAATTGGTATATGAGACCCTCTTGCTTATGGGACAAGGGACCCACCTCGGCAAAACGATTTCACTGCTAGGTCTACGAAGGCATACATGCTCTACCCCCTCTGGTTTTCAACCTATAAACTCTTAGGAGGAAGCACATGCTCTTAACCATTAGGCCCACTCAAGTTGTATATAAGTTGCAATAGATATGTTGTTACTCTAGGGATACATAAATGAAACTTATTTAAAGATATTCTTATAGGAGCCAAATAAGTATAAATATAGATTTAAGATCAAAGGCTAAAATATGTTAAAACAATATTTAAACCAAAAACATTTGAATACAACATGATATGTAGGAGGCTTTTCATAGATGATGGTGTATTTTTAATACTAAACATTTTGTTAGAAGAATAAAACAATATGGGAGACTATAGGGTGCTTATTATCATCTTAATCATTTAATCCTAAATAATAATTAGCATGACCGCATTTACTAATGTAGTTTATATACACCAATAGGCATATATGAAGCACACGCACAACTATATTAGTAAACGTTGTTGATATATGCTAATAATCATATATCAATCACATTAATAATTATTAGGATTAGGAGTATGGTAGGGATTTAATCTAAAATCCACCTTTATTCACAATTAACTATTTGGCATTGTTAATATATAATAACAACCACATCATTTATATATATATATAATTATTATATTATATATTAATATAATGTTATGTTATTATATAATATTATATTAATAACGTTATTTCCAATTATAACATAATTAACAAATAATATAATAATAACATAAGGCTATTATTAATAATAGTTATTTATCTCTCAAACTTATGGTTAATGATTAACATATATTTATTAATATAACTATCAATGTGTATGTGCGTGTGTGGCATCAAATCAAATCAAGTCAAAGTTGTGAGTCCCCATGGTATTCACAACCCATAGTATTCCCCATGAAATTGAGCCCATGGTATTGTAATGACATATTTTTTTATACATGGTTGTAAGTCAAAGAAGCGGTTGGTGAGAAAGAATGTAGCAAGTGAAATGCAAGATGATTTTCATTGTGATAATAAAAATCCACTAAACCCTTTTCTCATGTTTTTTTCCGAAACAGGTTTTCCACGTAAATTTTGTGTTGTGTGTGTTATCACCTAAAATATGATCACCTAGCCATTTCTAACTAAGTGGATCGAAATACATCATGTAGGATTAATTTTACCATAGTAAAATTACTTTCACCATAGGAAATAATTTAGTAAACCATTTATATTAAATTCTTTCTATTTAAAATAAAATAAAAAACCCATGAGAATAATTGAATAAATCATTATTAATTAATTTTCTCTAGAAATAATTATAAAATAATTATTTGACAATTATTTCTCAACACATTTGACTAAATCACCTTGGAATAATTAAATAAATAACTATTTATTTATTATTCCTTATTTTTATTTTTAGAATAATTGTTAAACTATTATTTAATAATTATTTCAAATTCACACTTTTCTTAATCCTTGTAAAGTGATTAATAAAACATTTTATTTGTTATTAATTACTTCAACTATCTTCTAAATAGAGATATTTGACTATTTTGACTATCTTTTCCCTCTCCAAAAAATGTAATAAAACATTCCTAACCGTTAGATTATGATTTAGTCAATAATATTTTATTATTTTCCAATTCTTAATTGAGCCCATTACTTTGTTATAAATAAGAGAGTTTTCCATTCATTCTTCACCATGGTCATTATCATCATCACCACTATGATCTTCCCACATTTGAGTTCCCAATTAAGTTCCATTTTGCTTTTGGATTTTTCCACATATTGAGAGAGAGGGAAACAGATCACTAAAGCATAAGGACATCAAGGACCCATTTCACAGAGGAGGATTTTGCATACCCATGTTGTAATTCCCCTTCACCAAGCATTTTCTAATAAAAATATCATTCATTCAAAGTTTCTATTCAGTTATTACATTGGCTATTTCTCGTTGTTATATGTTTTGGGTTGCATATGATCTTTTTACTGTAGGGTTTTCTTATTTTGTCATTGTAGATTTGAAGTGTGAACAACCATATCTTGTTGTTAGGGTCACTTGTCACTAGTGACTTAAGTGAAGCGTTCTTGGTACACATACTAAGAATTTTCATACTAACAAATGGCAACTCCACTGGGGATTAGCTACATAGTCATTAACAAATGACGACTCCACTGGTGTAGTGATTAAGATCCTTGGTGACTATCATTTTAGTGTTCTTGAGTGTTTTTCCAGCTATTTTTAGCCTGTCAATTACTATTTTTAGATCCACTTTTCTTTCTCAAAAATGTTTTGTTTTTGTTGGCTTTCCGAATCTTTCTAGATGTCACAGGTAGTAGCCAAGTAGGAGATGACACAATCTAGCTGAAAATTTCTGAGTGAGTGTTGTGGGAGCAAAGCACAATTTTTGGCCCATTATATGTGTTTTGCAACACACTTGTTGACCAATTTTCTGCATTCCAACACACTTTTCAGGTAAGACTCTGTATTGTGTCATTTTTCATAAAAAAATTTCAGATTTTTCAACTATGTTTCATGTGTAGTGGGAAGGGTTTCTATTCTTTCCTAAGCCATCCGTAGGCCTAGATTCTCTTAGTAATTTCTCATTGAGGAAGGAAAAATCCCCTTAGGGTTGAGTTGAGGAGTCTAGGGTACATCACTTTCAACCACTGATTCCTAGGGTTTTTTCCATTGTTTTACAACCCTTTTTGGATAGATTTCTTCATGATTTTACTTCCTTTAGAGTTCAATGTTGTCTTCCCTCGTAGGATCACCTTGAGTGTCCTAGGATTTTGGGGCTTCTTGCTAATCCTTTATAACATTTTTTTCCTCCGATTTTTGCTATTTGTATGCACCATTTACAACAACCTTGTGCCTTTTGATCCCAGTAATTTAGACATTATATCCTTTGGCCATAAGTGTGTCTCTGAGTTGCATGTTTTCCATCTCTTTTTTAGCTACTTGATAACCTTGTTGGGTGGCGGTTTGTGTTCTTGGATTTGTTGTTCATTTACTGTCCATTTTCAACATTATTTATAGTTTTTCAGCATTTTATTTTCAACAACACATGGCATCATAAAACATTCTCAATTAACTTATCCACTTGACACACAATCTTCACACACACCCCACTAAGCGAACGTGAGCTTGGTTAACCTGCCAAGGCACGACTTGAAACACTACACCTTAATAATTCAACACACGTAGATTAAGCCCATTTGGGCACCATGACCAAATAATTTGTGTAGTTAAGCATAGGATCAGTGGGAAAGGCTTCCAATAACACCCATCAACTACTTACATTGAGACATAGAATTTGACATATTAGGGAGCTTAAAATCCTTCACCATCTCATGGTCTAAATTCAATGTGAGCCAAAAACCCGATTCAAAGGGGATTAGGCTAGTTCGTCGTGCGAGCAGTTCTCCTCAAGGATACCCAACCCATGGGAAGGAATCTTATGCATTGGTGGACCACCAAGAAGGTAAAAAATCAACCACCCCCATGGGACGAAGGTAACTGCATTGATCAATCATATGAAAACACCTTATAGGTGTTAGAAAATTATATATTATAGAGCAATGGAACACATAGAATATGGAAGAAATATAAACACAAAATGCATAAAACCAAAGAGACACAGATATACGTGGTTCACCCAGTTTGGGCTATGTCCACCCCGAATAGCCAGTCCTTCCTTTCTATTATCTAGAAAAATGAACAGACACAACCTATAGCAGATCCACTGTAATATCCTTTGTTTTCTCTCACAGTCTCGCCTCTTTGTTTCTCACTCGGAGAATACACATCTATTACACAACCTTAAATACAATTCTCTCATACAAAGAGAGGGGTTGCCTTCTAGGGAAAAAAACCCTAAACTAAACATAAGTTCTACCGTTAGATCATCCACCTAATGAACGACCCAGATTGACTAGAAATTACTATACATTTACAAGGCAATTTTACATCTGTTTTTAGCTTCAGGGGCGCTGCCCTCGAAACCCCTGCCAGGGGACCGTTGGCCCCCGGACTCCCCAGCCCGGGGGGGATTGGCCCCCCTGAACCCCCATGTGGAGGGGTGTACAAACATCATGGGGTATACATCCGGCTAAAACAAAGACCTCTGAACAATCATGCTCCACACCCAACAATCTCCCACTCGGAGAATGATTGTAGCAACTCCATCGCTACTTCATTTGCTAGACAATGACTCCTCTTTGGACCTTGCTCTTTCTCATCTTCATCGTCATCCTTGAAGACCAATTTGTAGGTTTTAACCCCGTACAGAAATTACCTTCATACGAATTCTAAATCACAGGAAAAATAAACAATGCAAAAGCATAACACATAAAACACATACATAGAGATTTCCCACTGGATCCCAAAACCGGGACTACCAGCTTGATTTTTCATTATGTTCCTTTCAATGTTACAATACATATTTATACATGCTGAAGCATCAATACCATGGAACGAAAACCATTGCGTCCAAAACCATGGACTGAAAACCATCGCGTCCAAAACCATGGACCGAAAACCATAGGTAGGTTCGTCCAAATTTCTTTTTTCCCGGGGCGCTGCTGATCCAGGTGGATGTTGGTGGCCACCAACCTATCCCATTTGGACCCCCACAACTGTCTATTTCAGTTTTTCAGTTTCCTTAATTATAGCACAATTTACTATTTTTAGTAGTTTTTCGGGTCCTAAACTTCTGAAGCCATTTTGAGGCCCTAAACGACGTTTTTTGGGAAATCTACTGCCATCAATTTTTCTTTAAAAAAATCATATTTTTTGTTGTATTCCTTGGAGAGATCTTTCCAATGGGCTATCATGCGCATCAAACGGATATAATACGACCAATTCGCGACCCCGGGAAGTTGATGTACCAACTTACCCAAAAACGGGGCCCACAATTTGGAGTTTCATCTTCTAGGGTTAGGTTTTGGAATGTGAAGGGTTTTCCATTGTTTCTCAACAATAAATAGGCCTTTGAGCCTCATTGTAACATAGCTCAGAGGCATGTAGCCACACATCTCTTCTCAGAGATAAGCTACCATCGCCCTAGCTAGTTTATTTCCATTTCTGGTTGTAAGCATATTTCATTATTTTCCATTAATGAAATGAAGTATTATTTCCGCTGCATCTTTGTGTATATGGTTATCTCTGTAATTTTTTGTGTTCCTGTTTAAGTCTGGATCAATGGTATCAGAGCAGTGTGCTTTTTCTCTGTTTTTCTTTGCATGTCCCCAACAAGGTCGGGATATAAGGAGTTAGGGCTTGAGTTGGTCAAACCTTTGCAAGACCAGCCTCACAAATCCTGACGGCCTCCCATGGCAGATGAGAAGAAAGATGAGGGAGCAGGAGATCCTATCAAAATATTGCTCGAAGAAGCCCTCGAACGACAACGGAACGCGACGATGGATAGCTTTGCCCAAATCATTCAGCGGCTACCCAAAAGTGACACATCGGCTTCTAGGAGCTACTCTAGAAATGCCACGCCCTTTAAGGTACAAGTTACTTTTGAAATCCCCATCTTCGAGGGTCAAATAGACACAGATGCCGTAGATAAATGGTTAAATCTGCTAGATGGGTATTTTTTTGTTCATGAATTTTCAAGTCGGGAAAAGATTGTTTTTGCTCTTCTCAAAGCAGCCCCCCACATTAAGGACTGGTGGG
>APFE030666005.1:7140-18376 GCA_000404065.3 Pinus taeda
AATTAAGGGGTATCACAAGGAAACTAGGAAATATAGTCATGTCTAATGGCATGAAAAATATTCTAAAGAAAGAACAACGAGGCATAATTGCACTATTATGCTCACAAGAGGTTCAAACATCGAAATCGTCTATTTCTCCATACCTTATAAAAACCTTGGAAAATTATTCCAAGGTATTTGAAACTCCCAAAGGCATCCCACCTATTAGTGATCATGATCATCCTATTCATTTGATTCCAGGAAGTGTTCCTTTGAACATTAGGCCTTACAAATATCCCTATACCCAAAAGAGTGAAATTGAATGTATGGTTGCAGAAATGCTAGAGGTCGGTATAATTCAACCTAGTCAAAGTTATTTCTATGCTCAAATGGTATTGGTGCACAACATGGATGGATCATGGTGCATGTGTCCAGATTATAGGGAGCTCAAAAAGATCACTATTAGAGATAAATTTACCATTCCTGTCATTGATGAATTGTTGGATGACTTATATGGAGCACTTTACTTCACCAAGTTGGATCTTCATTTGGGATATCATCAAATTAGAATTAAGACTAAAGGCATTTTGAAAACAACATTTAGAACTCATGAGGGTCATTATGAATTTTTGGTCATGCCTTTTGGCCTTACCAATGCACCTTCCACATTTCAAGGTTTGATGAATTCCATTTTCAAACCCTTCCTTAGAAATTTTGTGTTATTATTTTTTAATGATATACTAATCTATAGCAAGTCTTGGAAGGATCATATTCAACATGTTGACAGGGTGCTCAAACTATTGGAGGAGAAACAATTATATGCAAAAGCCTGCAAATGTTTCTTTGGAGTACAAGAGGTGGAATATTTGGGTCATATTGTATCACATGAGGGTGTTAAGGTAGACCCTAACAAAATTAAATCCATTAAGGAATGGAAAATCCCCACAACCATAAAGTATCTTCGAGGATTTATCGGGTTGATAGGGTATTATCACAAGTTTATTAAGAATTATGGGAGAATAGAAACACCTCTAACAAAATTACTGAACAAAGATGAATTTTCTTGGATTCCATAAGCAGCTAAGGTCTTTGAACATCTTAAAGAGGAAATGTGCCAAGCACTAGTCTTTTCTACACCAAAATTCACAAAAGCCTTTATTATGGAATGTGACGCCTCAAGAAATGGAATTGGTGTTGTTTTAATGCAAGAAGGAAGCCCCATTTCTTTTTAAATTTTTCCAATCAAAGGAAATTATTTACACAAGACTATTTATGAGAAGGAAATGTCAGCAATACTACACACACTAAAGAAATGGAGACCTTACCTAATGGGAATACACCTCAAGGTAAAAACAAATCAGGATAGTCTTAAATAATTTTTGGAGCTTATATTATATTCATAAGAGAAATAAAAATGGGTTACAAATATGTTGGGTTATGACTTTGAAATCATCTATGAAAAATGGAAGAAAAATGTTGTTATAGATGGACTCTCAAGAAAGAATGAGGATGTGGAAGCATTGCTTTGTGTCATTTCAATTATTCAACCAGATTGGATAATTGAAGCATGGGATGAATGGAAGAATGATGAAATAGTGGACACTCATTCAAAAGTTGCAACAAAATCCTAGTACATCTGATACAATTAGTTAGAAAAATTATTCATTATTGTACAAATATCACTTATATCTTTGTAAGAATTCCCAAGTCAAACACGCGATTCTTTTGGATTTTCACACCTCTTCCTTAGGAGGGCACTCAATATTTTTAAAAACTTACCACAAGGTCAAGAAGGAATTTTTTTGTGATGGCTATATATATGGTATTCAAAAGTTTGTGATAGAATGTTTGGTTTTCTAATAAAATAAAGTTGAGACAATCAAGACCCTGGGTTTGTTACAACCATTAGCCATTCCAATATAATGTTGGGAGGAGGAATCAATGGATTTTATCACAGGTTTACCCAATTCCAAAGGAAAGAGTGTCATCATGGTAGTAGTTGATAGACTTACCAAGTATGCGCAATTTTGTGCATTATCTCATCCATTTAAAGCCAGTACAATTTCTATTTCATTTATGGAAACAATTCAAAAGCTACATGGAAACCCAAAGATTATTATAAGTGACAGAGATCCTATTTTCACTCTAAATTTTTGGACGAAATTATTTTCTTGTCTGGGTACTCAATTAGCTCATAGCTCATCTTATTATCCTCAATTTGATTGGAAAACTGAGATAGTGAGCAAATGTTTGGAAATGTATCTTCATTGCTTTGTATCTAATAAACAAACACAATCGGTCAAGTGGTTACCTCTGGCTTAATGGTGGTATAACACTTCCTTCCATGCTGCAGCAAAATTGACCCCATTTATGGAACTTTATGGATATCATCCATTGTCCATCACACCATTTTTAAGAGAAAATTCTAAGGTTCAAGCTCTAGAAGATCACATTGAGCATCAACAACAATCTCTCCAACTCTTCAAGGATAACCTCACTTTGGTGCATAATTGAATGAAAAAATAGGTTGATCAACATCGCAATGAAAAAAGTTTTGATATAGGTGACTGGTATTTTTATGGATATAGCCATACAAAGAAATGTCCTCAAGAAAGCTAAGAAGGATGATAAATTATCACCAAATTACTATGGTCCTTACAAGGTGTTGCAAAATATTGGTACTATGGCATATAAATTGGAGCTTCCTGCATCTTCCCAAGTGCACCCAGTTTTCCATGTTTCATGCTTAAAAAAGGTTATAGGTGACAAGATCCCAATTCCAAAATAGTGCTAGAAATTGAAGAGGAGTAAAAATCAAACTGGAACCTAAAGAAGTCATATAAACAAGAACCCAAAATCTATGAGGTTCACCCTTGAAGAGGATAATTTTTAAGTCGTTGATCTATATATTTGTGAGTTGGTTGCATAAAAATATCTAATGAACATAATTATTTTCAAATATCTAATGATATGTTAATAAGATATATCACGATAATTATGTTCGTCGAATATCCAATGACAATTGTGTTTGTCAGATATCCGATGAACATTCAATTTTCGTTGGATATACGATGTGTGAGCTTATCATCAATAACATGTAAGAAATAAAATTTGGATATAAAATCTAAAGTAAAAGGATTTCAACCTCATATTCCAGTACCAACATTTGACATAGGAATTCCACTCTACATGCCTTACACCATTAAACTATAACAACAATATGGCTCTCCCTAGATATTTTATTTATCATCACCTGACATAAAGCAACCCACTCTTCTTTGCATATATTTCAACTTGAACTCACTCAAAGAGAAGAGAAGGAAGGAATACATCTATGGGCTTCATAAACAAATGGGAACTAATCTTTGGTAAGTCTGGAAATATTAAACAATTGAAGTTTTTATTGTATTATTGTGTTCAATTTTTATATAATTTTGTAGTTAATCGAGAAATTAGATTGAGGGTTTTGGCTAGAAAAAATTAGAGGGTTGATTTTGATTTACATTGCACTTGTTTTATAATTTAATGGAAATAATTGTAGGATTTGGCTTGGAAAAAATATATTGTATTTAGCGTTTGAATATGTTGAAAACCCAATGTTTTCCAAATATAGGGTTTGAAGGAGTTGAAAACCCGGTAATTTTCAAAATTTAGTGTTTGAGGAGGTTTAAAATATATTATTTTCATATTTAGGGTTTGAAGAAGGTTAAAAGTCAATATGAGTAAATTTTTTTGGAGACCACGACATAATGATTGAATACTTTGAAAACTAGGTAGTTTCAAATTTTATTATAGATGTATGCGAGGGCCTTAGGTAATTTTTAGGGTTTAAGAGTTTCGAAACCCTAGTATTTTTAATTTATATTGTAGGTGTATGGTTGGTTGTGCTATTTTTTAGGGTTGAAGAGTTTTGAAACCCTAGAACATTGATTGGAGGCTTAGAGTCAGGATAGTTTCTTAAGAAGAAATAGTGGAAGTGTATATAACTGTAGAAGAGTGTTGGAGTTTCCTTATTCTTAGTGGCTATAAGACATGGAGAATATTATTGTAAATTTGGGGAGGGAAAGGCCCAAAAATCAACATCATAAAATTCCCACTAGGGTGAGCTCTATGCCTATTTCCCCATAATTTTAAAATCCAATGCCAACGACAACAATTTAGTAGAGGGCTCTCCCAATGGAGAAATTGATATGTTTGAGAGTAGTGTGCTAGGTAGGAGTGGTAGAGAAAGGGGAAGGCCAAGAAATAATACATTGAGGAATGGTTTAAATTTGGGTTTCGATAAACCCATCAGTCAAGATAATGTCTTTGGAGTCAATTCCAAGGACCTGAAAATTTTGAAAAGTGAGTGGTCTTTAGAATCTCCTCTATGAAGAATTTCATGATATACTTCATCATCTCCTCATACTTTAAGTGATGTAATCATAAATAATGTGACTATGGATTTAGTGTTCAATGATGTCAAGGTTTCTCCATTTATGAATGTAGTAGTCAAAGTTTTTTGTGTGCACACAAAACCAAAATTTTCACTTCAATGGCAACACAAGCGTGAATTTAGATCGAATAGAAATGGGTTTATTATTGATGGATGTAGAGTGTTGACCAATGCCCATTCAGTAGAGAATCAGATACAATGTACTTGGCTACTATGCTTATGATTGGCACTGAATGTGATATTGGTAGGTACAAATTGTGAGAAAATTTCAATTATTTTCTAGAGAATTTACTAAATGAATGTTTAAGCACAAGTATTACAACTAATAAATTTATTTTTATCTTATTTTTACAAATATGCTAATTATGAGTAATGATGAGTTTTGGGATGGAACATCTCTAGTGCAATTTGGAGCTCTCCCACTTTGCAAGATGATGTCATTATTGTAGGTTGTCAAATTGGCAATGACACAATCTCAGTGACTAATGGATATATCATGTATTGAAGTTATTTCATATGTCCATGGGGCCACTGAGCTTCTTATAGTCTAGGTGACTTTTTGAGTATAGTTATTTTCTTTTGATGGTTTCATATGTAATCACAGTGTTTTGTCATCAATATTCATGCATTAAAGTTATTTGCATGTAGCCATAGAGCTTCTAGGGGTGCAAGCGACTTTCTAAGCACTTTGAATTTATTTTTGTGGTTTCATATGCTATTAGAGTGTTTTTTAATTAGTATAATTGAGTGCTTTGCGCTACTTGAAATGAATGGGAATTTTATACCATATGGGATTGAATCTTAATTGGATGTTTCAATTTATATTGGTGTGCTTTTTCATTTGATCAATTCAAATTGATGTTGTTATCATAATGTTGGAAATTCTTGGGGATCTCCTTTCAATGACAAGGGATAATGTGTGGG
Organism: Pinus taeda; assembly: GCA_000404065.3. Taxonomy (NCBI): domain Eukaryota; kingdom Viridiplantae; phylum Streptophyta; class Pinopsida; order Pinales; family Pinaceae; genus Pinus; species Pinus taeda. The sequence goes on from APFE030666005.1 coordinate 12,479, forward strand.
AATTTCATTTCAATAACTTAAACATGGAGATGTAGAAAATATTGGATATGTTATACCAACTCTTGGTATCACACACTTTATCCCAGATTATGAGTACTCAAGAAACTACACAGGTTGACTTTTTTGTTTTATCTATGAGTTTCAAAAAATTATGATGTTCATGGTGGATGCTTATTTCTTATCAATTTATTGCATTTGTAACCTTTTTTTTGGACACAACATCCATGCACACTCATATTGTAATATTCATCAAATATAGAACATTAAAATAGGAAACAAAGTATTGTCTCATGGAAATCCGATAAAAAATTAGGAGTATCTTGAAAACTTGCTTTTGTTCAATGGATTTTATGCTACAAATATGGCACAACTATGGCTAGCCATACTGCCATCCAAATTCATTTTTCCATTTCTCTACACATATTCTATCCTAAATACAAAAGCATCAATCTTACCACTCATTCAAGCAAGGCTCATACATTGTTACATCTTTGTTGATTTCATTCATAGTTTTGTAATGAGGTTCTTATCCTTTATTTTCACATACATAAGCTCCAATTTACATTATTTCCATTTATTGTTTTTTCTCCTTATTTCTATGCTATTTCTTGGTGTTTTTCATTATTTCATGTAGCAAGATGGCTAAAATAACTATATCCTCATTTTGAGGAATTAAATTATAATATGTTATGGAGGAGTTTTATCTGTAGGATTTCCCATGGAATAGAATGGTAGAAAATGGAGAATCTAGATTTTGATATTGTAATAGGAATGATGTCTAACTAAAAGGTGTTAGTTTAAGAAGGGTATAACCAATATCTCTAGCAATGAAATTCTTGAGAGCATCAGATGTTCTCCTCATTTATGATGGAATTGATATTTCTAATGATGGAACTTGTAATCAAATATCTCTTCCTATATCATCCAGTTTTCTCTACCACTTGTGGTTATTTTCCATCTATAGATTTCTTGTAGGTGTTCCATCATGTGTGTTTCAATTTTGGTGTATGTGATATTTCCAAAAAAATGTACTCTAGTAATTTGTTTTTGGTAAAACTTAATCAACATTTATTAAATTCTTCTAGAGATATATCATTCTTCCATTTTAGTTCCTTTCAAGCATGGTGAGCATATAGGTTTTAGCTACCTTGTTTCAACGAGGTATGTACGAGAGAATGTCAAAGTTAAAATTCTATGCGAGTCTGAGTATCATGAATTTGAAATTGAGATTTCTACTCACAAACACCTATTCCCTATGCATATAAAGGGGAAACTTCTATATTATTACATCATAGTTGTATTGGTATTTCTATCTCTCTCCATGTCCTACCTTCGCGCTGAAGTATGTTGTTAAATAATATCTATTGATGTAAAGTATTTTGACTTACATTAATATTAGGATGAATAAAATATTTTTGTGGGTAGTTTCTAATGATCAATGAGATTATAAAGTGCAATATGGAAAGCATTATGACTACAATGCTCCAGTAAAACTATTGGAAAAGTTATTGCATTATATGGGATAGACATAAGATGAATAGTTGGTGATGATTTCTGAGGTTAGAATACAATTATTAGGTGAAAATATGTAAAATAGAAAAGTTTTCAATGAATATTAGTCATGTTTTTCTATTATATATATAATACATTTAAGGATACCTACCCCTAATTAATGGTTTCAAGTGATTAACGGTTCATTGGATCTCCTCCCCTGGCTTCCTCCCCCCAAGAATTGCCTGAAGCTATAGTTGGATGCCGCCTCGAAAGGAAACCCAATCCAAGGAGGATTCAGAGGAATTTTCAGAAACAAACTTACCTCACCCTTTTATCTCTTCTTTGGATACATGGAGCTCAACAACAATAATGTAGCTAAAATGAAATCTCTCGAGGAAGGTCTAAAAATTGCTACCACGTAAGGCTACTCTAGCCTTGTTTTGAAAGGTGACTTAAAACTCATAATTACAAAGATATCCAAAATTATGAATGGTTCTCTTATTTCCAATGTTTCCCAATTTTGGCATCTAGAAAATTTATTACAATTAGTTGTCTATTGTCTCCATTCCATTCTAGTGTCCACTCCTTGTTGTAAAGGCAAATCCCTACTGCGAACAGAGGTGATCTCTCTATCCCAACGAGTGGGTCTAGCAACAAACTAAAAAAACTAACATACACTTTCCTAGCTTATGTTTAACAAATGTAGAGAGAGAGTGACCTACCTTGATCTGATGCTAATCACTCAATCCTTTGGAGATGACTTTGATTCCTTCGCTTCTAGGCTTGTTCCTTGTTATTCACATCTGAGTACCTACAATAAAGATCAAAGAGATATAAAATATACAATAGCATATATGACATATATCAAACATAAACTACTTAATAGATCAAGGAGTATTAAGCTAAAAGCATAAACATTTACACAATTATGGAAAGTGAACATCATATGTATATATGAATAAGCTAAAACGGGAAGCATTGTTATAGACATTTTTGGGAACTTCAACCCCAATCATAAATGTCCATAAACTGAGGGCTCCTAAGTCCCTAATAGTGTTACTTCACTACCTAAAGGAACAAGGTTAGCTGATTACATCATCTCCTAGAAGTTCTCCACTAAAAACTGCTCAGAAATTGTCAAAACTAGACCATACTGAATACCCAGTGCAGAGGGTGTGATGCATATCACCTTCCCAGTGTAAAGGGTACGATGCATATCACCTTCCCAGTGTAAAGGGTGTGATTCATATTGAATGGCTCCTATGTAGGGTGTGATGGTCAGGAATGGACAAATGGCAGGGACAAATTGTGAGGTGGAAGATCATGGAATCTTCCAGAAGCTTCCCCTTTGACACTTGACTCTCTGTTTTTTATCAGGGATGAGTAAGAGATCATCATTCTCCAAGTGGAATAAAAAACTATCAGAGAGAAGAAACTAATCAAGACCCCAAAATATGACTCACTCCCCTACAATCATCTATATATGGATCCCTCATCACAGAGATCTAGGGGCTAGAATCTTGTATCTTGTAGAGAAGTGTTGTTGGTTTTATGGTGTAACTTCATAGTGTTAGGTGATATAAGCTTTACTTGAGGTGAAGAAGGGATTTCTTGCTGGAGGATGACGCTGGGTCAGAAAATATGGTTGTAATCCTCTTGCTACTCTTGATCTTAATAAAGTTATTCAAGTTTTCCTCCATATTCTTGTATGTTCCATTATATATGCATTTGTATGGTTAACACATATCTGGTCCTGTGTTATTTATCAATATAGATCTTTTTTCCTTGATAGTAGTATGTTTCTTTGATTCCACAGGTGCTCTTTGAAGCTGGGCAGACGAAGAAGAAGCAGCAAAGGCATATTAGGAATGAGAGGAATCAAACAAGGGAACTAAGCGCAAGACTAAGGTTGGTGCCCTTTGTTCCACTCTTATCTATTTTCATAAACGAAAGCGAAAGTAGAATTTACTTGTTTGTTTCTAAGATAGCTACTAGTCTTAGTGGGAATAGCAGCTCTGAGTGGACACTATTTCGGGTAAAAAAATGATGACTCCGCTAGGGAGCGACTAGATTGTTTGTTAGCCTATCTTTGTTTCTTTTATAAACTTACTGACGGAGCCTGAAGCCAAGCCAGCTAGCCTTCGAACTGCATTTGTTATACAATGCAAAGTAGATCAATCCTACTTCAGTCTATCTCTGGGTTTTCTTTATGAATTAAACAATCGATCTGCAAACATTCTAATTGCCCTAAGTGGTGGCTCTAGTAACCTCCTTAGATCAACCCCTGTGATTTACATATACTAAGCATCACTTACTCGGCCTAAATCCCTGAACTGAATTTCAAATTGTGAGTAAAAAATCATTTAAAGTCTTGCATTGGTACCATGGCATCCTGCTTTCAAGGCAATCTGTATGCATCACACTTACTGAGTGTAGTAGGTGCGCTGCATTTTCAATTCACTGTGTGACAGGTGCGATGGTCAGGGAAGGTTAACTTTACCTTCAGACTTTGGTTTTCTCCTCACTATTTTCAGTCCTATTCAGGAGTTTTCTTGTCTGTGGTCAGTGTATCTCCATGAAAAACCCCTTCTCTTACATTATTCCGCCTCCATAGTGCAAAGAACTGTAAGTGTTTTTATGTATTGTGCGCCATTTTCAGTTCTCTTTTGCAAAGAAGTAGCATAGTCAAACTGTCGTTTCTAAATCTGAAAGTGTCGTAGCTGTCGTTTTCAGCTATAGAAGAGAATCCCATCATTCTTTATAGTCGATTATATAGTTACTATTGTATATGATTTGAATTAGTAGCTTTTAAAGTGTCGAAAAGAAATTTTCATTTCGAAATCGCAAAGTGTCTCCCTTACCTTCACTTCATTTTGAAAAGAAATTTGTTGAATATTGTTTCTTTGAAAATAATTCAGATTTTCACTTTGCTTTCTTATTATCATTCATACATTAAGAAGGTTGAAAACAAATACATGCATGTACATTTGCATTTAGACTACTTGGTTTGATTTAGGACGGTGCATTTAGCGTGTTCTCTGTGCTCTTTGTTGAAAGATTCTCAACTTTCTTTCCTTAGTAGCTAGGATTTTCATTGCCAAAAAGAGATTAAACAACTATTTATCATCTTAGACTACATTTTAGGAATTGTATACAGATCACACGGTGAACCTGAAAGGCAAATTTTTAAGCAAGATCAACTTAAAATAAATTTAATGAATCTAACAATGCTTTGGAACCTAACACACAACATCTAGAGGTCTAGGCTAGAGACGTATTCTGGCATCATAAAACCTGGTAACTATTGTTTTCATTGTTGGTTGGGTGATTCCTCCACTCTGAGATGCCAAGTGCCAGTACAGACTCGTGCTCCCACGTACCTTCGAGTATATATTGGGAGACCACAATAGGCTACATCCTTTATCCTTAGGAAGTCGTTTCTGCCACCCTATCGATCGCAATGCACTAAACACAGCATTCGAGAAGATTGACTACCGTACCGTAAAACGTATTCTGCAGTTTTGCGATTGGTTTGGTAATCCCCTCTGCCTAGATCTCTAGAGAAGTCTCTTTTGCTCCTTTTTAGAGTCTTAAAAGAAAAGTTCCATTTGAGCACTTGTCACTTCAGGCTCACTAAAAATCGAAGGCGACTAGAGCCATCTTTTGTTTTTTCTCTTCTCTTTAAAATTGAAAAAACAAGTTGTGTCAAAGAGTCTAAAATTTATTTTAATCGAAATAACATCACAAATTCACTCGTTGGTCTTTAGGTTGAGAAAAATGGAGTCTATCAACCATAGATTTCCCCTTGGAGGAAATCCTAGTCCCTTCTCCTCTTGGGGAGATGTTGGTGCACCCCATATGGCCACATTGTCACTTCCAGGGTTGACGGTTGGTTTGCCCGTCTGGCTCTTCTCTATCTCTGTCGTTCAAAATACCGTAATTCCTGAACAGTCAAGTCAGCAACTAGATGATACTAGAGTTGCTCACCAACCTTCTACTTCGTCTGATTCTCCCTCTCCTCCTTCCTCTTCGCTTGATAAAGCTGATAAAGTTAAAGATCAAGTAACTGAGAAGAAGAAGAAGCAGAAAGAAAAAAAGGAAAAGAAGAAAAAGGAACCAAAATCGAAAGGGGGCAACCACGCATCATCTAGTGAAAATCCTCACACCGCACTGTCTAAACCTAAATCTCCTTGTGTCATTTGCAATAGAGACCACTATCACTGAGATTGTCCCTGCATCCCTTGGATCCTAAGGGACTGGTCTCCTCGTTTGCGCAATTTGGTGTCATCAACCTCTGATGATCATGTTGAATGCACACCATCAACAAGTGAAAGTGAAGTATCTGGACAGAAAAGGAATCCCAGATTTCCTTGTAAATTGTGTGAAGGCAATCACGCCATCCAT
>APFE030666005.1:20472-76458 GCA_000404065.3 Pinus taeda
ATGACGAAAAATAATCTTTGGAGTCTCCTTTCTGTCCCTTTCAGACTCTCTAAAATTGAAAAGGACCGAGTTATCTTTTTTGTTAAACTCGTTAAAACCGAATAGCGACAAACTCATCCAAATGGATGAGAACAAGTTTCATTGTCACTAGGCTTGCTAAAATATAGTGATAGGTTCGCCCGAAGGGCGGATTATAGAACAAGCATATGTTATCCTCCTCAAGCTTGACAAAAATAAAGAGCTACTAGTTAGCAATGACTACGGAAGATTGGGATGAAAACTTGAATAAACTTTATTGGTAGCAAGTCGCTCTTGAACATGTCCCTTTCCTTCCGCATCCAAGCTGGGTTGGGTTGATCCGTTAACTGGTCATAACCATTGGTCTGTCACACCATCCATATTTGGGGTTAACGCTACCAATCCATTGTCAGTGTCGCCGATACGTTCAAGAGAAGTCATTCAGACAATTCACCTGTGTCTCACCCACTGCAATACATTCATGCTACATTATTTCATGACCGCCACCCTGAACACTATATCATCAGATCGTTTTCACCTCCAAAACCATTTGCTTCGTTCCGTGTCGTAGATGTGGGATTCATTAAGGCCCTCCTACGACAGGTCACTTCTTGTCGACATCAGCTCATTATCCAAGAAGTTGACCTAGGGACAACCCTTTTAGTACTTTGAAGCTTGCATGCCTCAATGGAAAGTTTCTAACATTCGGCGATAGGTTTACATTAATGGCCTTCGACCAAGAGATTTTGTGTGGTGTTCAACGCCAAGTCCTTTTTCACACCACGCGAATTGTACTGTAGTACCTTGAGGGTCATTGTCATTATTGGTGATTCCTCTCGCGCCTGTTAACAACTTACATCATTGGCTGGTAATCAGGCGATGTCTTTCCATGTTCGACTCTAGAACGTTTTTTCACATGGATCGACTTGTACTCCGAGTGAAGATGGAACGAGTTTTGAAGACCCCAGATCTAGTTTCATCCATTCGGGCTAAGAGATATTCAGGAATATAAAGACATCAAATGTACATCATTGCCGAACAGATGATCATCCAAATCAAAGGATGATGAGTCCGAATCATCAGTCTGCCACATAGACGATTGTTTGTCCTATGTACATGAAAATGAATTTATAAAGCTGAGCATGGGAATTCCCGCCTTAGCTAGATCACGAAAGAAATGTTTTCAAGATAATTTATTGTATTGTATCTTATTACAGGTCGCCTCCTAGCTCGAAAGAACTTCAGATCCTCATGGTAAAGCATTTCACCCAACATCAAAAGATTAACGACTCATGCTTTAGGGGGCAACTGTTATAGATATTTTTGGGCATTTCAACCCCAATCATAAATGTCCATAAACTGAGGGATCCTAAGTCCCTAAAAGTGTTTCTTCACTGCCTAAAGGAACAAGGTCATTGATTACATCATCTCCCAGAAGTTCTCCACTAAAAGCTGCTCAGAAATGGTCAAAACTAGACCATACTGAATACCTAGTGTAGAGGGTGCGATGCATATCACCTTCCCAGTATAAAGGGTGTGATGCATATTGAATGGCTCCTTTGTAGGGTGCGATGGTTGGGAATGGACAAATGGCAGGGACAAATTACAAGGTGGAAGATCATGGAATCTTCTAGATGCTTCCCCTCTGACACTTGCCTCTATGTTTTCGACTAGGGATGAGTAAGAGATCATCATTCTCCAAGTGGAATTAGGAAATATCAGAGAGAGGACATTAATCAAGACCCCAAAAGATGACTCGCCCCCCTACAATCATCTATATATGGATCCCTCATCACAAAGATCTAGGGGCTGGAATCTTGTATCTTGTAGAGAAGTGCTATTGGTTTTCTAGTGTAACTTCATAGCATTGGGTGATCTAAGCTTTACTTGAGGTGAAGAAGCACTTTCTTGCTGGAGGATGATGCTGGGTCAGAACATATGGTTGTAATCCTCTTGCTACTCTTGATCTTAATAAAGCTATTCAAGTTTTCCTCCATATTCTTGTATGTTCCATTATATATGCATTTGTATGGTTAACACATATTTGGTCCTGTGTTATTTATGAATATAGATCTTTGTTTTTTGATAGTAGTATGTTTCTTTGATTCCATAGGTGCTCTTTGAAGCTGGGTAGACGAAGAAGAAGCGGCAAAGGCCTATCAAGAAGGAGAGGAATCAAGCAAGGGAACTAAGTGCAAGACTAAGGTTGGTTCCCTTTGTTCCACTGTTATCTATTTTCATAAAGGAAAGCGAAAGTAGACTTTACTTGTTTGTTTCTAAGATAGCTACTAGTCTTAGTGGGAATAGCAGCTCTGAGTGGACACTATTCCTGGTAACAAGCATAGAAGCTATGCCTTGATGTTGGAGACCTCCTTTTGGTGGATGTCCAATTCCAAGCAAAGACTCTTCAAGCACTCCATCTCCAAGTTAGAATGGGCAGCATTTGGGCATAATCTCAGTATAGGAATGCAAGCAATCAATGAACAACCATTTGGGGATGGAAGGGAGTTTATTTGTAGGAAAGGGGAGGGAGTTAGGGATCCACATAAGAGGGGGGAAGGTACACATCTCAAGGGGAAGGCTCATAATGATAAGATAGAGAGCTCCAAATGGGAGAGCTCAACCATATCCACAACAACCATATCCAACTCATTGTTCTTGAAGTTTCTAGTATACAAAGCTTCTCCCCCTTTTGGGAAAACCTTCCAGAAGAGGTTCAACATGGGTTTTCATATCAAAACCTACGTTGGCAACACTAGGGTAAAGCAGTGCAACCTTTCATCAGCATGGGAAGGTAGTGGTGCAAGGCACGTTGGCTCTAAAAATTAGGGTTTTAGCTAACCTTCTTCATAATTGACTCAGGTTAGTTTTCCTTTGGCTTTTTAGAGCTGTTTTTGTTTGTGTATTATGATGGATATACTTCACTGTTGTCAACATTTTGGCACTTCAGGATATGGAGTAGGAAGTGAACAAGAGATGTGATAAAACATTGTGTAACATATGCCCCCTAAAGCATGAAGGCATAACAAGGAGTCATGGCTGAGCTACTTTACAAGCTAATGCAAGGATTAGAACAACATCATCAGGAGACCTAAAAATCAAGCATATAAATATACATATACATATCTGACATCTCTGACAAATGTGCCTAGTGATACATGAGTAGGCATCTAATTATACATGAATCCATAGTATGAACATAACCATTGGAATAGAAGGGATCATGTGTATGGATCCACGGTATGGTCACAACCATATGAATAAAGGGGATCATACATATGGACCCATGGTATGGTCATAACCGTCTGTACAGAGGAAAACATATGTACAATCATGAATAACTCATAACTCCATTCAACCTGGATTTTATTAGATAGAATCCAAGGTCTTGCACTAATTCTTGACTAGATCAATGTACGAATTCTAACATGTGAATGGATGTGTCGAAGTCAAACATGATAGAAAACCACCTAATTACGGGTCAATGATGTAAAGAATTAACAAGCATAAGAGAAACCATTGATAATGGCAATGGATCTCAAGGTAAAATCAACACAATCCGTGAATATGAATAATGAAGTTGAATTCGAACACCCTTGGAATCATCTGATCAAAGGTCAATGATGTAGACCTGTCGTCAAATGCAAAGAACTTACCATTGAGGCATGCAAGCTCTAAGGTACTGGAATGGATATTCTAGATCATCTTCCCAGATCATGAGCTAAAGTCAATATGAAGTGATCTATCTAAGGAGGGCGATAATGAATCCCACATTATTGAAACGAGACAAAAGGATGTATTAGAGTAGATAAGTGTGATCTAGGACCGTGGAAAAAAGTCAGACAGTGTATAAGAGGTAAATAACTGTAGATAGGGCTTCTCTTGAACATATTGGTGACACGACTCTGGATTTTCGAAAATTTTGACTCAACATAGGATCTGAGGTCTTGATGATGAAGTTGTATAATCAGATGAGAGGAAAAATGGATTTCCAAACCCCAAGAGGGCAAGTGACTAAGTGAGGATGTGCCAAACCTAACACGAGCAATAGATGAGTTTCATGTCCAAGAGCGACATGCTACCTTTATAAAATACAAGAGATGATCACTTTCACTTTCCCCCCACCATTTCTAGTGAGTAGCCTATTATTTTTTATCACAAGCTTGAAGGGATATCATATTCTTGCCATATAAGTTCATCCTCCAGATGAATCCATCCTAGTAAGTTTAAAATGTCCTAGGAAGGAGAAACTTGGTCTCGTCATGGTGACAAGTCTTGTGTCGTTTAAGTTTTACGAGTCCGACGGAGGGGTAACTTGACATCTTTTTCATGTTTATAGAGTTTGAAAAAGAAGCGGAAAAGAAAACTCCAAAGGTCCCTTTTTGTAAATTGTCTCTTGAACCCAAAAAGGTAGAAAACAATATCCAAGAGAACCTCTTATCCATGTTTGACTAAGGTTGTTAGGTCCCTATACTACTAGTGTAACCCCTTATTATTATTAGTACAACCCCCTTATTATATTTTTGTGCCCATGTTGTACCCATATTATTATTATTGTGCCCCATAGAAGTCAACTATTGTTATTGTTGTGCCCTTAAATTATTATTGTTATGTTAGCTTTGATTATATTATGACCCCTTAGACTCCTATATATAGAAAGGAGGTCTTTTCATTTGTATCATCTAAGAATTATTCATTTTTGTAATGTAAAGGAGGTTTTTCCCTCGAAGAGGCTGAATTCTAAGGCATTGATCTATCTTTCCTATCATTTTGTGAGTTGGTTTCATAACATTTGGAATCAGAGCTTTGGATTCTAGAGTTTCGATGCTCCAAACAGGTCATCATAGAATTTTCGCTATAATGTTTTTGCTATGAAATTTCAGAAGCTATAAAAAAACCCATTTGACCCAAAATTATTCTGAACCTCGAGTCAAAAGTTTAGATATTCTCCCACTATAGTTTTGGAGATATGATATGAGGAAGTTAGGGTTTTTGAAAACTCCAGAATTCCATCTCAAATAGGTCATCATGGAAGTTTTCCTATGCTTGTTTTTCTACAAAGTTTCAGACTCTTAAATTAAGATCCATTTGAGCGGCAAGTTTGGTGAAGCTCGGGCCAAATTTCAGATCTTGGTTTGCTATATTTTCAGAGATACAATCCAAGACATTTAGGGTTTCTGCAGGCTCCTGAATTACATCCTAAATAGGGGACCTTGGGAAAATCCTCATAACTTTCTCTCTCAGCATCAAATTGAAAATTCGTAAGAAGTTTTAGAAAGAAGATGGAATGTAGTTTTCTGTATATCGGTTTCAAATCCTATAGTTGAAACAGTGACACGTGGCACTTCGTACAAGTTTGGTCTACTAAAACAGTCTATAATCAGGTCATCATGGGAGATTTGACATAACTCTTCCTTGCAGAATCCAATCTTAATCAAAATTTTGGTGTTATAAAGAGGACTAAGAGGGCTACTATAGGATGAAATTTCAGAACTTGGAGATCTGAAATTACAGATTTAAAATTGTCTCAAGATATAGCTCCTAAAATCAAGAAAAAGCGAGATGAGAAAGTTTGATGGCAAGGATCCATTAAATTGGATACTACAGATGGAGAAATACTTTGATCTACATGGTGTACCACTGTTACAAAAGGTATGTATTGCATCTAATTATTTAGAACCAAATCAATTTTTATGGTATAGGGGGTTTTGTTCTCGTAAACCACTTGTCACGTGGTCAATTTTCATGGAGGAAATGATAACACATTATGAGGATACAAAGAGCAACACCTTCTTTAGCCAATTGATAAATATCAAACAAAAGGGTTAAATGGAAGATCACATTGAGGAATTTAAAAAATTGAATATAAGGATAAATGATATTCTAGAGAAGCAAAAGATAAATAGTTTTATCTATGCCATGGAAGCTGATATCGATGATATGAAAGCATATTGGAAGAAAGGCATGGAATATTTGAAGAAAGACATGGAAGGTTTGAAGGAAGGTGGGACAAAGCTACCACAAGAAAGGCCTCCTAATGATGAAAAGGATCAAGAAACATCAAAATAAGAGGATATACACCGGGAACCAACCCTAGAGAAAGAAAAAATCAATCCAACCATATCTTGTACTACAATGGCAGGAATTACCACTCCTAAAACTCTCAAGATAGAAGGACATATCAAGAAGAAGAAGGTTTAAGCAGTGAAATATCAGGAAGAAAAGTATCAAGAAACATCAAAAGAAAAGGATACTCACCAAGAGCCACCCCCAGAGAAAGAAGAAATGAATATGACCATATCTTGTAATGCATTGGTCAGAAATACCACTCCTCAAACTATAAATATAGAAGGACATATCAAGAAGAAAAAGGAAATAGTGTTTATTGATTCAGGTAGTACCCATAATTTTATTCATTGTAAAATAGCCAAGGAATTGAATTGCTTCCTATATCCAGCACTTAAGTGTCAATTGATGGCTGTAAGTGGAGGAAGAATAAATTTCTCTACTAAGTGCCATAATATTAAGCTATCCATGGGAGAATATGTACTGAATAGCCGAATGCTTTCCATTCCAATGGTTGGTGTTGATGTTGTACTATGAGTCCAATGGATCCAATCCTTGGATACAATAACTTTTAATTTTCAATAACATTTCATGAAATTTTCTTCAGAAGGAAAGGAAGTTGAATTAAGGGGTATCATAGGGAAACCAGGAATGTAATCAACTTTAATGGAATGAAAAATCTTCTAAAGAAAGAACAACGAGGCATAATTGCACAATTATGTTAGCTAAAGGTTCCCACATCGAAATCATCTATTTCTATAGATCTCCAAAAGGTCTTGGACAATCATTCCAAGGTATTTGAGACTCCCAAAGGCCTACCATTTATTCATGATCATGATCATGCTTCTCATTTGATTCCAGGAAGTCTTCCTCCAAACATCAGGCCTTATAGATATCTATATGCCCAAAGGAGTGAAATTGAACGTATGGTTGCAAAAATGGTAGAGGTTGGTATAATTATCCAACCAAATTTGTTAAACAAAGTAAGGGATGAATGCAATAATGGTGAAGGAGGGTGGGAAATCATTTAAAAGTTGCCAAAGATCCCAGTTCCAACAATATTGCCAGAACTTGACAAGGAAGGAAAAATCATATTGGAACCTAAAGCATTCACAGAATCGAGAAGTCAACAATTACGAAATCGATCAATTTCAGATTATCTCATCGAGTGAAAGAACTTACCCACTGAAGATTCCACATGGAAGGATGAAAATTTTATACAGAAGCATCCATAACTACTCAAGCATTGAGGACAACACTTTTTGAAGGAGAGGGGCATGTTAGGTCCCTATGTTACTAGTGTAACCCCTTATTATTATTAGTGTAACCCCATTATTATATTTTTGTGCCTATGTAGTACCCATATTGTTATTATTATACCCCATAGAAGCCCACTGTTGGCTTAATGGGGCCTGACCCAGGTTCAAAGGTGATTTAGACAAGAAAATCCCAGTACTACTGGCCCTTTCGGCAACAATCTATGGAGCACAGACTGAGGTCTCACCCAAAGTAGTATGGGAGGGTGCTAGAACTAGGTTTCCGCACCCTTGGGATGTCTGATGGGCTTCTGGAAGTCTGCGGTCTAACCTATCTCGACGTGCACTTGCGATCCCTTCACGACTTGCAGCGTGGCTTCCGTGCAGCCCTGCTCGGGGCGCAACTCATATAATACTCAATATTCTTGCTTATTAATTGATTACTTAGCTTATGTGTGCCAGATTTATTATTATCATGGCATATTCATCAACCATAATAGTACGCGCAAGACATAACTGAATACAACAATAAAGAAGATAATGAACTACAAATACATAGGAATATGAATCAACTTCTCTTTTATTAAATTCCAATCTTTCTTACAACCTCGACACCTTGCGCACTTAGCTGCAAGGGTCTGTACACTCAGCTGCGAACTCTATTAGGCCTTTGCGCACTCAACTACAGAGCCTCTTGCTCCTACTACAACGCAAGACACTTATACTTCTACTCTAAGCTTGAACCATTCCTTCACTATTTTTCCTATCATCGTCTGACTTTACAACTTAGAGCCTCGCTCTATTTATACAATCCCATGGTCCGTAGACCATAGGTAGGCCAACGTTACACTAATTTACAATACAATGCTTAGGGCGGAGAACCCTATGACTCAATCGTACACTTCATGCTCCACGCCCAAAATTCATGGAGTTCTACACCATATTTGACCAAAAATTGGGCTTTGAGCCCCAATGCCTACTGTTGGGGGATTCCATGCCCAACAAACCCCCAACACAGTCATCGTGACTCATCCTAGGTCACTCTGTTGGTGCGGCGATCTTGGCACAGAGCCCCTTCAATTGTTCCTTCACTTCCTTGAGGTCCGTGGTGCACTGATCTGCAGTCTACTAGATTTGCTCCACTCTCACGATCAAAGTCTCACTATCAGGGGCAACTCCTTGTCTTAATGCATGCATCACCTTTATCTGTGCGGGCTTTCCTTCTATGTCTGTAGTGATGAGGAAGGCCTCATCAATCCAAGGTTGGATGCATGCTTTAAGGACTACCTCTTTCTGCCACATAACATCCACCTATTCCTTCAACACCTTTGCTTGTTTTAGATTCACAAGCCGCTGGGTCAAGACAACTGTTTATGCCATTTTGTGCTCATTGTCATACTAAACCTAAAGCTACCATGCCTCCGTTTCCAGGTGCTATATGTTGGGGTCCTCTTGTAATGAAGTATTGACTGCGAAGGATTCTTCCAACATATTGTTGCAGTTCTATATTGCCTGTCCTATTTCCTCCAACCCTTTCTGAATAGCACTAGTTCACTATTCCCTAACTTTCGGGGGTGTTGAGGACTGAGACTTTAATTGCAGCTCAAAAATATGAAGGTTGAGGTCTAGCTGTACCCTCGTTGCTTCCTCCTTTGCCTCACGAAATCCACAAGCTAATTTGTGGATTCGCACTCCAACTGGTAGGTTTGTCACCATTTCTAGCTCTGGAACGTGGCAACATGCTTCCTCTTCAATTTTCTCTAGTTGTTGCTTCTGTGCAAGCACTTCATCACGTTGGAGACTAAGCTGCTCAATGTTGATTATTTTTTCACTGAGTATTGGCACTGTGAATCCTTCCCTCGCTTAGGGTTTTTTTGTCTCTCCATCCTGTAGCTGATATAATATATTCTAAGGAAGAGTAGCTCAATCCTTTGATCCTTCCCATCGTGACTCTATTCTCCTCGTTTTCCACGGTTAGTGCTCCTTCCGACAACACTATGGTGTTGGCCATTTTTGTACGCAGTAGCTTCTCCGCTGCTGATGTACGTGTGGCTACATAGGTAGCTACTACTCCTTCTTGTGGGGGCTACACCTGATGTTCCAACAGTTGTACCCTTAGTGCCCCCAATACATTCTGTTGCTCCATCATTTCCTCTTGGAGCACCTCCTCGGTGACCTCGCGAATTGTGTCGCCAATGTCATGGAGGTCACCCTCTGTCAATGTAATTGGCTTGATGTCCAGTTTGGAAGCCTTGGCCTTTTGCGTGAACTTGACTGCTCTGCAATGTTTAGCCATTTTAGTTAGGTGGGCATCATGCTCGGGTCTGTGCCTTCTACTATATCTAGTCCCTGTCTTGTAGGCACATCCTGGCCTTTTTCCTCTTGTTTTGCAGTGGCCCCTATTGCTTGTGCTGCTGCTACTCTTTTAGTGGCCTTGGCCTATTCTGCAGTGGCCTTTGCTGCTTTGTGGACGGCCCTCACCTCCATGGTCACTTGTTTGTTGCATCTCTGCAGAGCCAACTTTGTGACATGCAACTTGGTTGCATCCTCCTACTTCTGTGCTATCGTGCTATCCCTTTCTTCCAGATCCAGGGCATGCCATTCGGTCAACCATGGGTTGGGCATGGAGAAGATAGCATCGTCAATTGCAATGAAAAGAATCTTGGTCCAGGTCTGTGCCATATCCTTATGCGCCTTGATATACACATTGTGCATATCCGCCTTGGAGTCCACAAAGCTCTGGAGACTATTGTACATTGTGGGGGATAGGTGGGGCCTTCTGTTAATCCACATCTGGATGCTCACCTCCATGAGCACCCAGAAGATCTTAGTCTCATGGATCGTCGTGGCGTCCTTCGTAGCCCAAAGCGACGAGTATTTTTCTACCTCTAGCAAGTCTTGTTCAAGAGGATGGAACTGATTGTCCTCAGGCAGTTCCCTAGTCACCAATAAGATAGAAAAGAGCAACTATGCGTAGTTCAAGGTCTTGCCCTACTCCTGAGCTTCTATGTAGTTGGTTAGAAATTCTTCACATAGGAATTTGGCCCAGTTGAATTGGACCCCCTCTGCATATTGTTCACCCAGTACGACGACCAGTGCTGGTAGCTCGTTGCTGCAACATTTTCTCATCACCTTCCCAACCAGTAGTTGGGTGGCTACGTGCACCCCTTTTTCTTGAATGCTATTAATTACATAGCCTCTCTGCTTCTTTTCCAATTTGTATTTCTTCTTCATGGCCTCTGCGAGTGCCAAATCTCTGTTTTTTCTAGCTATTTCCATGGAGTCCCTTCCCTTATAGGGAAGCCGAGAAATCCTATGAATAAGCTCGACTGTAATGGGAATAGGCTCCTCTAGCCACAAGTACCCATCATGCACCAGGAAAAGCAGTTTCATGATGAAAAATATCATGAGTGCATGGTGAAAGTGTGGAATCCATAGTAGGTGGAGTAGCCCATCCTTCTCTGCACTGCGCAGCCATTTCCATGGCTCTAGTGATGTAACCGACCCCTCCTTGCTCTGTTTCATGAGGTTACTAGTCTCCAAAGGTGGGAAATTTTTGCTATCCATGAGGTCCCAATCTTCAAATTTCATCGTGGGTATGCGGCCTAGGACCTAGCCTTCAAATAGAATTCCATCTGGGAAGACCGGGGTTTGGAGTGCACTCTTAGTAGCATCCAAAGCCTTGGGTACATTTTCTTTCCCTTTCCGTAGAGGGACATACTCAAGCAGTTTTGCTACAGTGTGCAATGGCTGGATGTCTTCTTCCATTTATTCATCCACCTCTATCTCTTCTACGAAAGCCTAGAGGTGCTCCTCCTCATCATCTGTCTCAATTTTAACAGTCTTGCCCTTGTCTTCCATAGAAAGTTTACCAAACTGTGGATTTTGCAGGGACATTTGGACTAGTCCCGCTGCCTGTGTATCTGTCTTGGGCCTCGGTGTCCAAGGCGATTTTGAAATTTCTAGTGCATCCCCCACCTACATCATAGGGCTTTGCACGGCTTCCCCAATGGTACTCTCTACAAATCCCACACCTCTCCTCGTAGTTGTCATCTTGTTTGAACTGTCTATGGTTTTTCGCAAACTTGGGGGCTCAAATCCTGCTTGGCGCTCAACACTTTGTGCTTTTCGTAGTAGCTCTAATCTCAAACGAACAAGTTTTGTCTCGTGGCTAGCCTTGGGACTTTTATAGCATTTTTTTAATTTGAATTTGACCATTCCCCCCATTTCTGAGTCATTAATGCATTCTTCACGGAAGATTGGCCCAAATCTAGCTCTTAATTCATGTCTTAATTACCTACCGCTCGCTTTCTTTTGCCTTAAATTGGACATCTCGTCATGAACAATGATGTCAATGGTTACTTCTTGGTTAACCTGCATGGTAGTGCAGCCCCCCGTGTGTGCGCATGAACCTTGTACCATGTTGATTCTACACACACATTCCTCATCGCGCAGTTCCCAAATGGACTCATTTAGAGTCCCACACTCTCTTTCAACTGTCTGGAGTGCTGAGACTGTGCTCCCTATGGCTAGTCAGGTGGCTGCACCATTGGTGTGAGACTCCAATTCTGCTTCCAATCTAGTTCGTGAACACTCCTCAATTTCCCTCGCGACGACTAGTGCAATGCATTCTATCCCATGTGGTGTGCTCCCCTTGTTACTGCATTTGGTAAGGTGCGGTCTCAGCCATGGTTGCAGAGTCATGAATTCTCGACGACAATAATCTAACCTAATGGTATGATCATCCGTATCTCACCTTATCATCCCTGGTTTATGAACGAGACATGCTTACGTGACCCCTTTCTCCATTTTTTTTATCTCAGTGTCCATCATCATGCTTTTATTCCTCAATCATACCTGATATTCTTCAAGTTCATGAAGTCTAAGGTTCCCTTATCGAATGGCCTCCTGAATCCATATATGGTCGTCCTCACGTAGTTGTGTGATTTCTTCATCCTGGTCGTTGCGTGGTGTCATCACTATCGGGGCTATTACATGTAGATCCCTTTTGTTGTTCCCTTCAAAAACCTTGGGTTCTACTTTGGTGCGGACTTTTGAAATCACTTATGCACTCAGTTTTCCGCATATGGTCCTATAGGTCTAACGAATTGCTAGCACGCATAGGTCCCTGTCAGTTTGTCTTGCCTGGTAAACCTTGTTCAGTACTCTGCGCACCCTATGGAATGCTTCCATGTGGAGAATTGGTAACGCACATCACCTTTCCTACTGTTGTGGTTCGTTTCAATGCTCTAAACTGAGGTTGGGGTGCGCTTGTACAACATATGTCTATACCCATCAGGAAAGGTGGGCGTGCAAGTTGTTCCACCCCATGTGATTGAATTTCATTGAAAGTTGGGTTTTTCCAAAATGTAGGTGCAACATCATTCTGCATCTACGCCAATCTTCAAAAGTTCCTTGATGCGTACCCCACCATCGTGCGGGTGTGGCGCGTTGTGCCCACTTCAGCGCATTGAACGCTGCTACTCTAGTACTGTACTTTCAAACTTGCTCATAAATTCATCCACCTCTTATAATCCATCATACGTTGGTAGCTCCTTTTCCTCTATTTTTATGCAATGCAATGATTTGATCATCATGTTGTAATTTAGTGTTGTTACTTCGTGTAGTTGATTCTGCCATCGCTCTATCTCCTTGTCTGAATCCGGAGTACACGAGCTTTCATGCTCCCATGAAATCCTTCCATTTGCAGTTGGATTCACCCAATCTTCTCCTTGTACAGTTATCTTGTAGATATAGTCGATATCGTCGTCACTATCGTCATCGCGCACCGGTTTAGTGTATCACGCTCCTTCTGCTAGATCTAATGATGTTACTACGCATAGTGACTTTTTCTCAAATATCATTTTGCGCTTCTTCAGATTTATAACTTCGTTCATATCGGTAGCATAGTCTATCCCTAGTAGCACGGGATAGGGATTGTGGTCATTGATAATATCTATCACTTTGAAATCCACCTGTGCGCCTACACCTGCAATATTGACTATCACCCCTTACAATCTTCCCATAGGCAAAATCTTCTGTTGGTTCACCATTCGTAACTGAATATGGGACCACTGTAGCGTGGGTTGGCCCATGCATTCCCACATTTTCTTTGGTAGTACATTCGCGTCGGAAACGAGGTCTAGGATTACCTGATCCATTTCGTACTCACCTATTTGCGTAATCAGCCTCATCTCCCTTCCTGTGCGTAATGCTTGCTTTCCCAATTTTTGGACCATGCGTGGTTCCCCTAGCCCTGCGCACCTAATGATAAGTTCCTATAACCCTTTAATCGCCCTGTTGTCACGAAACAATTTCATGCATGTCTTTAGAAAGGTAGTGAGAATTGAAGTATCCATCCTTGGTTCTAGTTGATCCTTACTACCTAAAGTGGAAGCCTCCGTGAAGCTCTTCTTAGCTTCCATGAATGTCTCTTTCGCGCGTTCTAAATCAAACTCAGGTTCCTTTATAGGAGCCTTATGAACCCATGCAATTTCTTCTAGCCACTTTCCTTTATCATCTCCTATTGTCATACCACTCCTGAGCATCATGTTTACATTTGGGTGTTCTTTGCACGGTTTAGACCTCATCATTTGTAAATTCTGGGTCAAAGGAGGCTAGAGTGCCCTGTTTTCACGCATCTTCCCTATCAGCAAAGGACAATATTCCACCTCATGATCAAAATTATTATAGTACCAACATGATATCCTAGTCAGGTTCATACAATTGTTGGCATAATGCCTTGGTCCTCCGCAATTCTAATAGATTAGTTGTCCGTGACCCCTTCCTGGTCCCATTCCTCCTCGACCCCAACTACGCCCCTGAAACCTAGTGTGTGCCATCCCTGCATTTGGGTTGAGGGCTCACATTTCAACTTGCACCCTATAGGTAGGAGTTTGATTGATCATTAGTTCATAGCTTTGGCAGGTGCATTCGTCATGGCCTACCGACCTATAGAAATTACCTAACAACTATTGGGACATCTACGTATACTTCTGAAATGGACGACAATTGTCATGTTTTCCTCCTGTCTAGAAGATCACGCACCATAACGCAGACGCCACACTTGGCCCTGCTTATGCCTCTGGCCTCAATGGCATTGGCCCTCCTCCTGCCAAATAGTTCGCAAATACTAGACAATGATCTTTGTCATGGCCCTGGCCTTTGCATTTTATGCACCATACTCCCTCGCGCACCTCTGGTTGAGGTACCCTATCCTATTTTAAACTCTGCATTTCTAAACACAGATTCTATAGTTGCGTGTAGATCTATTGAACTCCCAATCCAGGGTCTTGTATAGGGGTCTCATGCAACTTGATAGCCATCTTCAACGTTTCGGCCTGGGTGGAAAGTTTTTGTTGTGACAACGCCATCCTTAAGTGTGGCATAAGTGAGGCCACAAACCATGCATGATGTTATGCATCTGTTAACGTCATGTTAGCTTCATGGATCATACTTTTCAGTGTTTTGTCCAGATCGTAGGGGGTCTCACCTAGGAGAATCACGATTTCTTTAAACCCAATGATTGATTGCGTCTCTGACTTTGGCCTGTTAAACTCCCTATTCAACACTGTCTGTATCTCTACAATTCCTGTGTTCAGGTGGTCATTAGAATTCTTGATATACCACATTAAAGTGTGATCTTGCAGTGCGCTCACCAGTGTAGCACTTTTAATATTATCACCCACGACACCCTATGCTTCCCATATTGCTCTTACCGTGAACCGGAATTGGCCGTCATCTTCATTTCCTACTCCTCTGAACAGTGGTAGTTTGATTGCACTTTCCATATTGAACTGCGAAGGTGGCAGAGGTGGAGTGGGTGGAGATGGAGGTGAGGGGGGTGAAGTAGGGGGCAATGTGGGTGGGGGTGGTAAACAAGGAATTCACTACCTTATCAAACTGACTGCGCTTCTCGGAGAATTCTTCGCGAGCTCTTCCTCGCTCTCCCGCGAGGCTGAAATTAAGGGACTATTTTCTAATTCTTCACTGCTTCCACTTCTATAGATATTTCCACTCTGCGTAGTCCCAAACATTAATTTATTCACATAACCCAGTTTTCACACAATAACATCTTAATCAAAGTGTTCAAAGATTTAATGAACTTACCTCATGGTCCCTTGAGAAAATGTCACCCTGCATCGCTATGGCTGACGGTCATGTTTACCGCGAACTCAGTGATAAATCCTCCTATTATTCCGTCAAGCCAGTGGTCCACAGATCATGCTATCTTATCTTCTAAGGCTTCTAATCTACGCACTAGTTCCAGAGCCTACACCTTCCTTAGCTATTTGCTAATGCGATCCACTCATACAGCTCAAATGGAAAATATGTAAAGAAAATTTCGTCGATTTCAATGTACTAGTAGCGATCCAACCATTGCTCCTTAGATACCCATGGATTTCTGTTTTCCTGCGCCACGAACTCATGAATCTTCTTGCCCAACCACTCTTCAATTTATTTCTTTATAGGGTTCTAGTGGCACGACATCAGACATCCTTTATGCAGATCTCGGTCCTAACAATGGAACCATTTGTTCGCTTAATGGGGCCTGACCCAGGTTCAGAGGTGGTTTACCCAAGCAAATCATGGTACTACTGGCCCTTTTGGTAATAGTCCGTGGAGCGCGAACTGAGGTCTCACCCGAAGTAGTATGGGAGGGTGCTAGAACCATGTTTTTGCACCCTTGGGATTTCTGATGGGCTTCTGGAGGTCCGCGGTCTAACTCTCGTTGCGCGCACTTGTGATTCCTTCACAACCTATGGTCTGGCTTCCGCGCAGCCCTTCTTGGGGCACGACTTGTATAGTACCCAATATTCTTTCTTATTAACCGATTACTTAGCTTATATGTGCCATATTTATTGTTATTACAACATTTTCATCAACCATAATAGTACGCATAATACATAAATGAATACAAAATTACAGAAGATAATGCACTACAAATACACAGGAATATGAATCAACTTCTCTTTTATTAATTTCCAATCTTGCATACAACCTTGACACCACCTTGCACATTGAGCTACAGGGGTCCGCAGACTCAGCTACGAACTCTAATAGGCCTCTGTGCACTCAGTTGCAGAGCCTCTTCCTCCTACTACAACCCAAGGCACTTAGAATATAAGCTCGAACCATTCCCTCGCTATTTTTCCTATCATCAACTGAATTTACAACTTAGAGCCTCGCTCTATTTATACAATGCCATGGTCCATGGACCATGGGTAGGCTGACTTTACACTAATTTACAATACAATGCTTAGGGAAGATAACGCTCTGACTCAATTGTACACTTCATGCTCCATGCTCGAAATTCATGAAGTTCTACACAATCTTTGACCGAAAATTGGGCTTTGAGCCCCAAAACTTGCTATGGGGGGATTCCATGCCCAACACCCACTAGTATTATTGTTGTGCACTTACATTATTATTGTTATGTCATCTCTGATTATATTATGACCCCTTAGACTCCTATATATAGAAAGGAGGTCTTGTCATTTGTATCATCCAATAATTGTTCATTTGTGTAATGTAAAGGAGGTTGCACCCTCAAAGAGGCTGAATTCTAAGGCATTGATCTATATTTCCTATCTTTTTGGGAGTTGGTTTCATAAGAAAGGTATTCCTTTTTTGTACAATAGTCTATCTGAGTCTGGAAAAGGGTTAAACTTATACATGGTAGTAGACATATTTTCATTTACATTTATGAGTTCAAAAAGACAAGTGCTCGACAATATTTTCATGTTTCAAGAGTCAGAAAAGAGATGAAAGATGACTTCGCTTGGAAGAACGAGTGGTATAAAAGGATAACAATTAGTTCTATTCATGATGGAATTGCTCAAAACATGTGAAGGTCAAGAGGCTGGCTAATAATACCACTCATCACAGATGTTCCCTAGGAAAGAGTAAAGCAACCAAGTGAAATTATATGATCAACCAAAGAGATGGTGATGATAGAATAAAACAACAAGGCTCGTTCAACAAAACAAGCTGATAAAGATGACAATTACGAGAGGTAAAGTGGGAATGGTTTCATTTTTACACAAGATTGAAACATAAGAAACTATGCTTGATTATACTTGAAGATGGTTTCATTTTTTCACAAGATTGAAACATGGGAAAAAACTATGCTTGGATTTGGTTTCACTTTTACACAAACTTGAAATGAAAACAAACTATGCTTGGGTTTGGTTTCATTTCTTGAAACAAAGATAATCTATGCTTGAGATAAGTTTGCATTCCCCTAAAATAATGACTCAATTTGAGGTACATTACCCCCAAGCTTCATTTCATTTACTAAGTATACTACTGGTTACTAATAGGTGGATGGAATGAAGTTTCACTTATGAGATCAAGTGAAAGACTCAATTGGGCTTTTACGAGATCTAATCAAATACTCGAATTGGAAAGGGATTTATTTCATTTTTTAATGAGCTTGACATAGGAAAAGAACCATGCTCATGACACATTGTTTCATTTTTTAACTAGCTTGACACAAGTAAGAGAACTCTACTCATGGATGCCTATTTCATTTTTTAATGAGGTTGAAATAGTAAAAGAACCATCCTCATGGAAACCTATTTCATTTTTTAATGAGGTTGACATAGTAAGAGAACTATCCTCATGGGAACCTATTTCATTTTTTAATGAGGTTGACATAGTAAAAGAACTATCCTCATGGCCCTTCTTTCATTTTTTAGTGAGCTTGACACACGACAAGGAACTCTGCTGCAAATCATTTGATCACATACCAACAGAGGCCATGACTTCCGATAGGTTTGCATCTTATGGGAGAACAAAACTCTGGAAGAAAATAATGTGTAGGGATCTGATGCTAAAATCGGGCTCCGATTCCCCCATTACATGGTGTGCTACATCACCTACTAGATCATCAGTATATGTGGGCATGGAATAGGTAGCCACATAATTCTCTTATGGCGGGGGTGATACCACTTGCACATAAGAACCATTTAGGGATGATGGCTTATTGGGAGTTGATTTAGGACCAATGAATGTAAGTTGATCAATGATTACAATGCCTCCTTCATATGGGAAACACATCACTTGAAAGAGGGAAGAGTCTAGAGTTCCCATGACATAAACGTAGTCATGGCCAAGATGTAGATTAAAATATAGTGGGCCTTGGACAAACATCATGTCAATATAGACAAACTTTCCTCCCAAAGTAATAGGCAACTTAGGAAGGATCCCTAATGGTTGACTGGTTCCTTAGTTAAATGCTAACAAATTTTGGGTGACAGGGACAAGCTGTGGAGAACCTAAATCTTGCCCTACAATTGAGAACATAATACTAATAGATGCGCCCTCATTTATGACTATTCTCAGTACGACCATATTGTAAGCATGCACTGTAATCTAAAAATGCACATAAGAAGGAAGGAGATATCCTGCCAGTCGACTCCAATAAAAAGAAGTGACTAAACTACTTAGAGGGGGTATCGTAGGAACATGAGAGTTTCCCTCTTGTGCTATGGGAACATGATAACTTCTCTTAGGCACCTTGGGAATGGGAGGATTTCCCTCCAGTTCATTGAAAATTGAAGACACCTGAAGAACCTAAGCAGTATGAGGTTTACTATCTACCTAAAAGGTATGGTTGATTGAAGGGGAGTCATGTCTACCATTTTCTCAACCAATGTTTGGTCGAGAATAGACTCATGAGACTCACTTTCAAAGAGAGCAAGGTTGACCAAAGATGACTTTTGATCAATCACTAGATCAACTAGTGAAAGATCAGGGGAAAGCTTTCGATAACCAGCCAAAAGATGAGGTTGGGAAGTAGTAAGGTTTTCCAACTCTTTGGAATCTTCATCCATAAGAGGAAAAAGGTGAATGGGATGATTACCTTCATGCAACTTATAGGGAAATTTGAGTTTTCCCTTTTTCCCATGAGCTTTATTGTTACTAGTTGAGGCTCTGTCACCAGCATGAACTCCAGAGGATGAAGAAAAAGGTTGACGTGAACCTGTGAACCACACTTCTAAGACTTTGGGAATACCAGGACAATTTCTAAGAAGGTGGTCACCGTTACATAACATATAAGGGAATTTCACTTTCTGAGGCTGATTGGAAGATTTTTCTATATCAATTGCATCCATAGCAATGGCTATTTGGTTTCCCCCTTTCTTATTTTGCTTGCTTCTTCTTCATCCTCTTCTTCTTCTTCTTAGCTTCTTGGTTACTACAATCCAAGCTTTCACCAGGCAAAGAGGAAGAACGGGGTGAAGAAGCAAGTGAAGAAGACGAGGGATAAAATTTAGGATCAACATGAGTTTGATGTTGTTCAGGTGGAGGAGAACTTGGTTGAAAACCATTTTGGACACTCAGAACGACTGAGGCCAAAAATAACCAAACTGGTAGATCAATGGTCAATCCAGGAAGGGACAACATTGCCATATAGGGAGCACTAGTATTTCCAAATGAAGGAAAAGGACCAAGATTCCCATCAGAGGTGTTTCCTTGACTGGTAAACTCAGGAAATGTTTCCATTAGTATCAACCTAAGATATACTAAGGAGTATTTCCACAGGAAGGATGTTATTCTATGGTTAATTAATTGATTTTAGAATTTAACAGAACAAAATAAAAGAGGGGTAAGCTAGGTAATAATGTTTACCAAGTATCTGTGAACCAATATATACACCTTACTTGACACTAAGGACTTAACGTATGATGGCCAATCTCCCTCAAATGGTGTGTTGGGTGTATCACATTTAGAAGGCGTCTAACTCATTTACATGTGGCTAAAGGATAGCAACCTAGTGGGGTCTCGCAATATATGCGTGACAATACACATAGCACAAGTCCGTGTTACCGATGTCTAATGCATAATTGTTCGATGAGAGACATAATCATTTTATGAGAGAATTCCCATATACTTTCCATACGTGGAGCTCCTCCGATATACTCGAGAGTACAAGAGAGCAATCCTATATACTTCCGTACGTGGAACGAGATTTCACACCCAGGATATGATGTTGTAAAATAACGACAACTGCTAGGTTTATAGATGCCAAAACACATCTCTAGCCTAGACCTCTAAATGTTTGTGTTAGGTTCCAAATGCTCCTTAGGTTAGTTGAGTAAATTTTAAGGTTTATATTGAATTATGTTTCAATTTTGGGCTCAAAACGATGTCATGTGAGATGCAACTATATGAGAAAAAGAGAACTTTCCACTTTGATGAAAGCTAGACTAATCAAGGGAAGAAATTTCAATCAATAATGCATCAATCAACATGCCTTCCACTAACTTTCACTTTCTCTTTGTAAATACAATGATCAAAAGAAAAAACAATATTCACTTTTCACAACCCTAACTACAACTTTTCGAAAGAAAAATGATATTTACTTTTATTATGATGCACTCATATAAATGATGTTTTTATTTGATTTTTTAATGCTCTAATGCAACTAAAGCATTAACTAAAACACAATGAAAATTTGATTCAAATGCCTTTAATGCAACTAATGTATCAATCAAAGCAACACCAATTCAAATTCAAAAGCACTTAAATGAAAATAAATTTCACTTTTCCATTTTGAACAAATAAACAATGCACTCTAGAACAACTTTGTAAAAGACAAGCTAAAACCAATTCAAATCGATGTTTTGAATGACTTCTTCAAAAAACAAGATCTAATCAACATACAAATCAAGATCTTAGTGACACTCACAAGCAACAAGTGACAATCAAATGACCAAAAAACCCTAGAATCAATCCAACTTCATGCCAAACACTTGAAAATCCAAAGAGACAAAAACTTTCTAATTAATGAAGATGACTAGACAAAACACTAATGAATCCAATCACAGAGGACAGGAAAATGCATCAGAGGCCAAGACACATTGGAATCTAGGACAAAAACCCTAAACAATTCTCACATTCAATGACCAGTGCTACTTTATATAGAAAACCTTGTGCTGACAGGGCCGTCAACGCTACTTTTTATAGAAAAACCCATGCTGGAAGCAAAAATTTTCATAGAAAAACCCATGTTGGTATTCAACGAGGGTAAATAGTGAAAGATAAGGTTTCTAGCATGACTGTATAGGGAAAACAAGGGTTTTCAATGTGACTGTCAATGATAAAACTCGTCCTGGGTGAGAAAGATGGGAAAAGATAAAAAAATTCAACAAATAGTCTTGACCTAACACTCTAAAGGAATGATCAGTCAGGGTGTATACCTATAAAAACTCAAGCTAACTAAGAACTTAGCAATCAGTCAAAGTGATCAAAAGACCAAATCAAGAAAAGAGATTGAAGAGGATATAGCTTCCCCAATGGAGTCACCATTTTGTTGTGAAGGAAAATCCCCTCTACAGACAAAGGTGATCTCAATAGCCCAATGAGTGGGTCTAGAAACAAACTAAACAATCTAACATACACTTTCCTAGCTTATGTTGAACAAATGCATAGAGAGAGTGACCTACCTCTCTTTGATGCTAATCTCTCAATCCTTTGGAGATGGCTTTGATTCCTTCGCTTATAGGCTCATTCCTTGTTCTTCACGTCCTAGTACCTACAAGAAAGATCAAAGAGAAATACAAGATACAAGATCATATATGGCACATATCAAACATAAACTACTTAATATATCAAGGAGTATTAAGCTAAAAGAATAAACATTTACACAATTAGATGTATATATTAATATGTTAAAAAAGGAATCATACAACCTATGCCTTGATATTGGAGACCTCCTTTTGGTAGACGTCCAAGTCCAAGAAAATACTCTTGAGGCTATCCATCTCCAAGTTAGAATGGGCAGCATTTAGGCATAATCTCAATATAGGAATGTAGGAAATCAATGACCAACCATTTGGGGATGGAAGCGAGTTGATTTATAGGAAAGGAAAGGGAGTTAGGGATCCATAAAAGAGGGAGGAAGGTCCACATCTCAAGGGGAAGGTCCATAATGATAATATCAAGAGCTCTAAATTGGAGAGCTCGACCATATCCATAACATCCAATATCCAACTCATTGTTCTCAAAGTTTTTAGCATACGAAGTTGTTGGCTTAGGGGGCCTTGACCCAAGTTCAAAGTTAGTTGTGCCAACCAACAAGTCCCTATACTACTTTCCCTTTCAGCAACAACCTATGTAATGCAGGTTGCGATCTCACCCGAAGCAGTATGGGGGGATGCCGGAACCAAGTTTCCACATCCAGAGATTAGTGTGATGTCTTTTAGCACCCTAGATCTTCCTTTGCACAGATCTATAAGCCCCTAGGGCTCGGTACTGCAACACTATTTAAACAGCCTTTAGCCCTTTGTGAAGGTCAATGATTGGTCTTTGAAGACCCTTAATAGTAAATTTATCCACTTATGTGCACCATAAAAGAACTCTAAATTAGTTTTTGTGCAGATCTACTTAGGTTATTATTAAACATAACATAATTCATCTGACTCTTCGCGAAAGTACTTAAGATGCATTGTGTATAATTATTAAGTCTTATTAAAGAGAACCGTGCATCACTAGATCAATATTCCATAAACAAATTATTCATTAATAGCATACGTCATAAAAAAAAGTAAACAACAATACACAAGGTTTATCTAGAAACAACTCTTTATTGATTTCTAGTTCAGAATATAGCCTCAAAACTTCCCTACACACTCAACTGCAGGGGTCCACACACTTAATTGTGGACTCTACTTAGGCCTTTGCGCACTCATCTATGGATCCTTCTTCTTCTATCTACCCACTCCTTAGTTGCCCTTTTTCTTTACTCAAGACATATAGACATGCCTTAGGCTATCTAAGACACACCTATTTATGCCCTTTTTCATACAATCCCATGGTCTATGGACCATCAGTGGATCTCAAAGCTGACTCAAACTTTACTTAAACAAGGGGCTAAAACCACTTTGACTCCTAATCCTCTATGCGCTCTGCATCGACAAATCATGGAGACTTTACATTTCTTACAAAAAATACATCAAAACTTGGGTTATCTTAACCCCAAAAGTAACCCAGGGGACCCCATCCCAACATGCCCCCAACACAAAGATCATGACTCACCATCGAGTCACTCGGCTGATGTTGTGATCTTACTATGAAGATTCCCCAGTTCAACCTGAATTACTACAACCTCGGCAACACTCTCCATAACTACCTGCTTGACTTCCTCCACTAACTTTTCTCTAGCTAGTCCTTCTACATGCAACTTCGTTGTCTGTTGCATACGCTACAAGCCCTTTAGCTTATCTTGAATAGTGGTTGTGACCTGACAAAACTCTTCTAACCAAGGCTATAGCCTAGCCTTAAGCAATTCCTCCTTCTTCTTTGCTGCTTCTACTTGCGGAAGGAGCTGCTTCCCCTCCTGTAGTTTGGCTAGGTGCTGCGCTGGTGCAATGGAGTGTGTTGTTGCCCTAACTTCATCATACTGCTACTGCAACTTCCTGATCTCTTTATTTAGTGTCTACAGTTTGGATCTTCCTGCAGATTGGTCACTAACTCCATGGCTTACTCAAATAATGCCAAATAGTTAGTGACTATGGCATCCAAGGTGGCCATTCCTTCTTTTACGGTGGCTCCGCTTTTCTCCCGAACCTCGGGTGGAATCATTGGCTACAACTTTAACTACAACTCTGCGATCTTCATACTGAGTTCAAATTAAACTCGACCAACCTCTACTTTGGCTTCACGCACACCAGCGGCTAGTTTTCTGATCTTCACCTCTGGTTGTGCATCTACAGGGGTGTGAAGCTCAAGCACTCTTCTACATGCCTCTGTGACTGCGGACTCTAGTTGGGAACTCTATGCCTATAGCGTCTCCTTTCTTTTAAGGCCTAAATATTCTTAGTGAACATATTCTCTTTGTTCGCTCTATATCCGCTGATGATATTGAGAGCACGTTGCTCCTGAGCTCTCAATTCCTCTATCACTTCTACATACAGCGCGTGGAGGATCTCATTGGGGAAAACTGCTATGTTCAGCCCGAAGTTCTTGATTGTGCTTAGGATGACATGATCATTGGTTGTCTCTACATAAAGGGACCCATCTAGTAATGCAATACTTCTAAGGTCTAGGGTCCTTACCAACTCGACTTCTTGACTCGTCATAGGTGCCAGGCTCACTTGCTTTGTGCTCACTTGACTGGTGCCCACCCGTATTATGTTTCCCTAGATCTGCAGCCCACACAGATCCTTATGGATGCTCCCCAACATCTCCATATATTTCTACTCGAACTGTGACAACACTTCAATTGTAGTATCCCTTATTTTATCATTGATCTCATCGAGATTGCCCTCTGCCAATACCATGGGATCACCCTGTGACTTGTCCGATTTTTGCTTTTTTCTGGGGACCTTCTTGCTACCCCTTTTTGCACTTTTACAAATGAAGGGGGTGCTATGCCCCTCATCGCCTCTTTCACCTTGCTCTGATAGTTCTTCCTCCTCATTCTCTAGTGAATGTGGCTTTCCACTTCCTTGTGACTCACACTGCGCCTTCGAATTGCACTCTTTCTCCACTCGAGCCTTCTCTGCAACTTCCTTCTTTCTCTGCACGGATAAGTTATGTGTAGCCTTCTTAGCTAATTCCTTTCTCTTCGATGCTACTAAACTTCTCATGCCCTTAGTTGTTCCAGCATTTAAGTCAGAAGGGGCACGCCACTCTACTAGCCCTCGCACAATCACCTCCTACACATCTGTCTCCATCACCAAATATGACAAGTCATGCCATTTTTGTTGTGGATACTTCCATGCTTGAATGTAAACTCTGTGGAAGTTAGCCTTGAATGTTGCATAGGCCGAAAATTGCATGTACAAGGTTGGGGACAACCTTGGGCACTCATTGATGGCCATGTGGAGGCTTGATTCCATCAGGACCCACAAGATCTTTGTCTTTGGATCTGTGCAGGGTCCTTTGTAGCACATAGAGATGCAAACTATGCCACTTCTGGTAATCCTTCTTCAGGTGGAGGAAACTGGATATCCTCTGGTATTTCCCACCCAACCAACACAATAGAGAGCAACAACCAAGCGTAATGAAATAAATTGGTTTAATCCTGGGCCTCGTGGCAATTCATGAGGAATTCTTGGCACAGGTACCTGGACCAGTTGAGTTGTATGCCTTTCACGCACTGAGAAACCAAGGATACTATGGGCACCAAAGCTTCATCTGCGTGGCACTTTCTCATCATCTTCCATGCTAAAATTTGGGTGGAAATCTATACTGCTGATTCTATTATGGAGAGGATGGAATATCCTTGCGCCTTCTTTATGAGGTCAAATTATTTCTTCATTCTTTCTGCCAAGTCCTTTTCCCCTGTTTTTCCGCCAAACTCCTTGGTCGAATTCAATCCCTTGTATGGCAGGTGCGTGATCCTGTAAATGAGCATGTTAGTGATGGGGATAAGCCCTCCTAGCCATTAGCACCCATCATGCACCAATGTGGTGACTCCTGACTCCATGTAGTAGATACACTGCATGTATTTGTCTGTTAATAAGTGTGGAAACCTAGCATGATCTGCGAGGTCCCAATCCTCCATCTTTAGCAGTGGGATTTGCTCAAGCTGCGGACCTTCAAAGGGAACCTGCTCAGGTAGCAAGGGCGTAGAAATGGAAAAATTCTCTGAATCTGGGTCCTTTGTGACCTTTGCCTTCCTCTTGCATGGAGAGATATAGTCGGGTAGCTTCGTGATGGGCTCCACTCCCTCAGCATCTATCTCTTCTGTACCCTAGCCTTCCTCTGCCTCCAGGTCAACTACCTTCTTGGGATATTTATCTTTCTTTTATTTCAACACTGCAGAACTGCAGAATGCTTCCCGTGGGACTTGTGCACTAGTACTAGCTTTTTCTACTTATCCTTCTATGGTTTAACTGTTTGGGTTTCTCTGGTGGGGCTAAGCTTCGACCTAGGTGACCTCGGCATTGTAGACACATGAGCTGGAGCTTCCATACTCACAACTTCTAGGACAACTCCTTCAGAGGCAAAATCACCACTAGTGCTCATGTTTTTGTAGGGCTTGTTCCAAGCATTTTTTCGAGAATGAAATTTTGATTCAATTCTAACAACTTAGCAAACGCAGGGCTCACAACTAAATCCTACCAATATAATCAGTTCATAGGTAACAGACAACAAATATCAACAAAAACTCTAAGGGCACAAAGTGTTCTTTGTTGGAATGACATGTGTAAGTTATAGGGGGTTTTGAATTTGAATATGACCGTTCCCCCGCGCGTAGCTCCCTAGGTTGTAACTTCATTATTTTTCACGCAACCCACCTTCTGGGTAATCCTCCAAAATTGGTAGTGTAGTTTATAGTCCCGCGCTCCCTTGCAACTTCCTGGAGCACTAAGGCTGTCATGTTGCCACATAGTCATTGTGCAGGATCCCCTATATACAGCTTCAATAAGCTCCCATTCACTCTTCCTAGAAAAGGTTCTCCATTCAGCTTCGTGAGTTGAGCTGCGCCTCCATCTATAATTTCTTCGATAATATATAGTCCTAGCCAATGCATCTGAAATTTACCAAGAAACTTAGTGAATTTACTATCATATATCAAGACAAGATCATTTACCTTGAACAGGCTTAGTTTGATGTGGCGATCGTGTAAGTGCCCTATCCTAGGGTCTTCTAACAGATCTATTTCTATAGAATTTAAATGCAATAAGAGGAAATAATTTACTTTCTTACAAGACTTTTAAATAATGAAAATTTTATCATTTACATTCTAATCCTTATGACTTATAGTGAACATTTCATTTTAATAAATTTACATGAGTAATCTATAGAGGAATCCCTGTACTGGTGGTTGGTGGAGATGCCTTCGGGCTGCTACCCCTGTTGAACACTCCTTTTGACTAACCCAACTGGATTTACCTCCCAACCAACTAGGAAATAATTCCTAGCCTAGGAAACCTCCACATATTCCCTAGCCCTTTGAGCCCAACTCTAACTAGATGTAGTGTGTGTGTCTAGGATGAATGATCCAGACCAATATGAACAATATTTCCCTCCTCTCAACAATCCAAGAAAGCTCCACAGGTTCCTAAGGTCTCAGAAAATCATAGAAAATCCTAAAATCACAGCCCACCCAAATCACATCCAATCCCAAAATCAAGAAAGACCCCACATGCCCTTTTCTCTCTTCCCCCTTCCCTTTTTATACCCTCCCTCTCTTCTCCATCTCAACCACCTCTCATTAATGTCATTAACTTCTCATCCATCCTTACAGTTGACTTCTCTTCTCCCAAGTAAACATGGGAGCACATTTGGAAATGTGATATGAATATAAAATTGGGAAATTAATGGGAGAGGACCATGTCTTCTCCCAAGTAAATATGGAAGTACATTTAGGAATGTGAAATGTGTTAGAGCCTAGATTTACCTCAGGCTGAAAAGGTAATCTTCTAGGTCCACATCAAACCACGCTCAGCCTATTAGCTAGCCCTACGAGGACATGAGAGGGCTCTCTCCAGGTCAATCTCAGCAAAATATAATTAGATGGGCTTGAGATGACTGATTTAACAACTAATCTTAGGCTAGGTATGAAGTACAAGGATTTAATTTGAGTTTTTTGGGGGTTTTGTTGGAAAAAGGGAAAGGAAAATTTGGGTCCAGGGATGAGGCCAAATTTTTGCGGAGTTCCAGTTGGGGCAAGGTAGGCAGTAGCTTTTATACTTTAGATGAAATGAATGGATAGAAAAGACCGTTGAGGAGCTGAAGAGGGAAAAAGGCTGCAAGAATCCTCTCCAAACAGATGAAAATATGTAAAACTAAACAAAGTTTAAGGCAGAGCACCATAAGCTAATGAATTCTACCTTTGTCACTCAATTTGTTTAGTTTCAGAAGCAAAGAGAAGGGAAATGGCATACATAAAACATCAATGAACTTACAATTACAAGAAGAAAAACACCATCAAAACATAGAGCCACATGGATCCCAACAAGTGCTGCAAAACCTTGGTCTTTCCTTTTCCAAAAATGCAGAAATCAAATGTACAATAGAGTGCCAAGCAATTCCAAGTGTCCAACCTTGAAAATGACTAAGAAATTACATGATATAGGCAAGCCTAACTCCTTCCCATGCCTCTAGGGGTTGATCTCATCATTCTAGGAGTTGTTTCAACCATATCTAAACAAGGAGCTAAAAA
Source organism: Pinus taeda (assembly GCA_000404065.3). Classification (NCBI taxonomy): domain Eukaryota; kingdom Viridiplantae; phylum Streptophyta; class Pinopsida; order Pinales; family Pinaceae; genus Pinus; species Pinus taeda. The sequence goes on from APFE030666005.1 coordinate 48,937, forward strand.
ATAGGCAAAGAAACAACTTGCCTCTATATGCTAGGACACTAATTCATTCACTTACATTTCAACTTTTTGTGAATGAATCTACTAAAACAAGTAAAAATGTGCCAAAATTACATCATGGTCATGAAATTACATCAAGGGAGATCAAAAGTAACATCAAAAGGCGAAACTAGTCAAAACTGGCCGAAATTCTAAGCTGAAGAGTGAAAAATAGGCCAAAAATCTCTATGCGCCGCACCCAAAATATCTATGCGTAGTGCAACTTTGGAGCTGACTTGGAGGCCCTTCCTGAACTCCAAATCATGCTAATTATAGCCTGTTGGCAAGCCCTACCTGTCTACATTTCAACCCAAGTGGACTTTCTAGATTTGGTGTCCATTTGACCCTCCCAATATTCAATCTCCCAAGACAGCTTCCTGTGTGTCAAAATAGGGGCAGTGAGGTCATTTTTAAGTGTTTTTGAACTCTTTGAGGGCCCAAAACTTGCCCAAATTTCTTGGCCATAAACAAGAAACTATAAGTTTTCATGCCAAATCCATAAATGCAAATTTTTTGTAATTTGGAGCTCCCTAGCAAAAGCGAGCGCCACGTGGTGCGGCGCATAGGGAGGAAAACCCTGTGTTAAAAATTTCTGTTCATAGCACCTTTCTGCAGACCAGTTTTATTAGGACCTTCCCATGGTCCAAATTGGGCATGGGCTAGTGCGTTGGAAATATTATTGAGTCTACTTTCCAACCCAACTTGAATGTTTCAATTTGGAGTTCATTTGCCCTGTCAAAAGTCAAATCTCCCAAGACTGGTCAAAATGTGCCAAATGAGGCTGCCTCAGGGTAGAGTGTTGTTGCAGTCAACTTTTGAAGGTCTTCCTCAACTCCAAACTGGGCTCATGATAGCTCATTGGAAAGCGCTTTGTGTCTAAGTATCATTTGAATCATCAAGAAAGTCATTTGACCAACCAAGTGAGGAGAAAAATTGATTTTCCCAAGGTCACTTCAGAGGTGCATCGATTCTCCCGAGGCGACTGTATCTTTGACATTTCTCTAAAACCATGACATATGTGTAAAACGTGAAGGATTTATTTCTTCCTTGGCCTATTTGGGACAAAATCCTCTCTCCAGGTTTCAAAATTCATCTTTCCTTGCTCAGAAGCGTCATTTGAGTAAAACCAACCCCGATGTGTGGAACAGGGGATTTGTCAAAATGAAGCGAAATGAAGGGGATAAGGGGCTTCTAAATTCTTGAGAAAATTTTGGGAAGTAGGGAGGGATGTTAAGAATTAGGGGAAAGTATAATGTCAAAGATTGAGTGAGGGGAAGGGGCCCGAAAGGGCTAAACACAGGCCCAACCTAGGAAATTGTCAAGTTGTAGCAAGAAATTAGGGTTTGTGCAAAAATGAGGAATTTGGGGGATCTCAGTGATGGAAAGTGTTTAATAAAGTACATTAAGGATAGGGGAAGGTGTATGAACATCAAGATACAAGTTTTGTTGATGATTTGACCATCCAAGAGAAATTGCCTTCAAAACCCTAGGAGAGGGAAATGACCTTACCTAGGCACAATTGAAGCATGAACAAGGCATAAAATGACCCAGTGGAACTTGGCACGATGATGAAAACCCTCTAAATGATGGTACATTCTACCGAATGGTGACATGAAGCTCTTGGGACAACCATTAGGGTTTGGGTATTTTAAGTATGAGACTAGGGTTTGGTGCATTTGGGATTTTGGGAAAGGGAACTTGGGATTAGGGGTATGTGAATTTGGGGAATAAGGAGAGCAAGGAAAATATGCAATAAGGGAGTGATGAGAAAAAAATCCAAATAAAAAACCCTAGAAGCAATATCCTTTGAAAATTTTTAAGAGACAGGGTTTGCTTTCCTTAACACACTTCACCATGCAACAAACACCATCAAATTTAGATGAAAAGTAGTGATAGAAGGTTAAGCTACTTGAATGAGCAATAATCCACAAGTTTCAAGTGATTTGGAGCAAGCTTTGGCAAGTTTCAGGATTCTCAGCTGTATGTGTCGCGCCTGTGCAAAGTTGAACTGCAGTTTGAGGCCCAGTGCACCGCTCTGGTTGTATGCGCCACGCCTCTGGTTTTTGACTGATTTTCTCCAACTTTGCTTTGCTCACCCCAAAATATCTTTGCCTTGTTTCCACTTTGCAAATGAACTCTTGAAATGAAGAAATGGCGTATAAACAAGGAGCTGTTAGATTTTTGGCTCATAAAACCCCTTTTTCCAATGGTTTTTGCAATGACTTTATTTTCAAACTCTGTTTTTGGGACTTTTTCACTTCTTTTTGGCTTTGTAATGAACTAAATGACTTGAGCTTTGCTTGTTTTGCAAGAGATGGAGCTTCTAGACTAAGGAAAGAAACAAAGGTGCAGATGAAGGAATTTGCAACGAAGAAAACAAATTTTACATGATTTTTGTGCAATAAAAGCTAAATATTCTGGTTTTTCCTGAAAACAAAGTTTTGAGGAGAAACACATTTTCGAACGCTTGTCAATGAAATTTATTGATGATGAAACCTCCTCATGACCTGCTAGTAATTATTTGACACTTTGAAACATCTATTGACAAAACCCTAATGAAACCCTAGACCTACTTAACAATGAAACCCTAGAAAACAACCTTTAGCAATTTTTAATGAAAAGAACACTGTATATGCCTTTTTAAATGAACATACATGAACCAGCAGGTAAATGACATGAGGGACATGAGGAAAACCACTCTCGTCAGATGATCCATGCACCTAATGGAATGCAGATGACTAGGCGGGACAACTAATATGAAATGCAACAAGAGGATTTAATCTCTGATGGAGGGATGAAGATATTGACACTAACATTGGCTCCAATGGGGATGGTAGGTCCTTGGAGGTGCCAAGAACTACAGATCTCTAGGAAAGCTGACAGTGGCTTTGTCCATTGGGCTATGGAGTCAATAAATTCAAAACACCCAGAAACCAATAACTTTGACTCAAGACTCATACTTGAACTGACTAATCCAAAGCTGAAACAAGACTCTCAAAAGCTAAAACTGGACACTCAACTGAAACTATCTTTAAACTGACTGAAACAAAAAATGACTTAAGACTGACTTAACTGAAACAAGTACTTACAAAGCTTTCAAAGGGCAACAGTCCATCGAGATTTGAGGGCTTCAAATCATGACGATGACTACCTGCTTATTGATGAAATATGTACAATCATGTGAAGTGGGCCTTCTAATGTAACCAATCCAACAAATGGTTACTCAACGAAATTATGCTCTCTCTTTCCTCGAGTAGGCAGAATGATGTACATGTAAGCAACTCACAATAACAATTGAAACCAAGGCTTATGCTAACAAACATTCATCTTCTCTGGTGGTTGCAAAAGAATGCCGAAAGGATCTTGAAAATCCTGAAGCACTAGCTTGTCTTGAGATCCAACAGAAAAAATACAAGTACTCCCTTCATTCTGATCTGAAAGAACAACTTGTTGCTGAGTGATAGGAAGGCATAGAGAGGTATAAGTTTCTTCCATCTGAGTGTTAGCTATAAATTCCTTGACCATGAGAAATTTTGGCATATCGTCTCTCTTAGGCTCATATTCCTAAATTTCATGGTCAAGGTCATTCTTGAACAGAAAACAATCTTCAAGATCTTCAAACATGAAAACCTTATTATCTTCATGACATAAAATATTATCTATTTGTTGTTGATCTATAAAGCTAATTACAATACTGTCATCATTTTCAAAAGAGGAAGAAGTTCCACCATCACCTTCTTGATCATGTTCACACTACAAATTTGCGTTAACTTGAGCTGTAACATGACCTTTCAGGAGTTGATCTATCTCGTCTTCAAAAAGAGGAGATAAGAGTTTTTGTTTCCTTTTGCTAAAGAAAGTATTGTCTTCTTGAAATAAAATTTCAAAACATGAAAAGCCTGAATGACAGTCCTTAATTCCCTGATCTTCTGAAATTATCAAATATTGTTGATCATCTTCATATGACATGGCAACCAAATTATCATTTACCACTGAGTTATTGAAGAAGATTTTTCACTTACTTGAACAAAGATCCCATCTTGTTTTTCATGAACTATCTGTATTACCTCCTCATGAAGGCTTTGTTCTAATGAAATGAGAACATTTGGATCAATAACTCTATCTTCTTCATTCCAGATGATCTCAACAATAGAGCTATCCTTCATGGGATTCAAAACAAGGTAGTCCTTATCATCATGATCTGAATTTAGATCTGAAATAACCGACTTGACTTTATCACATTCTGAAATTGAAACTTGACTTTCCTGCATGTTGTCTTCTTCTATGGACATATTTGAAATAAAACCTTCTCTTTCATAATTTTCCATTGTGTGAAGATCTTGATCCTGCTGCAAAGTTTCTTGAGCATCTTGATGGGTATCTTCTAAGCTCTTTTTATGCTATTGAAATGGATTTTCATACAGGGCTTCCGTGATCTCATCGTCCATGAAGTCATCATCTTCATAAACTTTCTTAAGATGATCAATAAAAATATAAACATGTTTGCAATAGTTCTGAACCAAATTTAATGAAGGATAAGATTCTTTATACCTTGCAAAGAACATGGTATGAAAATCCTTTAAACAGTAAATACAAGCAGGTGGCAAACTTTCATACCAAGATCGGGCTTCACCTTCTAGAGTGGCCATGAATATCTTCATCAAGAAATCTTCAGGAAAATCAACCTTCAACTTGTGAATATGTATGTGAAATCTAACCAGATGTAAAGCAGCATCCTTCCTATCATCATCTTTAAACGTAGGCAAATTCCTTTGTCAGTCTACTTTAGGAATTTTATTTGGAAAACTTGGATTGTGATCTCGGCTCATGGGAGCATACCTTCAATCCAGCGAAATCATTTTGATAACAATGAATTCACCAAGAAATTCTTCAGGTTGCTGATTTTTGAAGGGTAGAGTCACCATAAATATTCTGAACCTTAGAATTCTTTGACACTAGAGTCGTCAGGTGAATGATTTTAGCCTTCATCTGTGTTTGACTTTTGTCCACCATCAACAATCAGATCTAACTTGATTCATGTACTTGGGTGATCGTTTAGACTAGATTTCCAGTTTATAAACTAGACCAGAGATTGACTGAAGTAGCTTTTATCTACTTGCGCTAATGCAAAGAAAAAGCGTTCCAAAGGCTACCTGGCTAATCTTCAGACTCTGTCTGTAGTTTATAAAATGAAGAATACCAACACACAAACAATTTCTCCCCTAGTATGGTCGCCACTATGTTAGAGACTAGGTTACCTCAGGCTGAAAAGGTAAGCTTCTAGGTCTACATCAAACCACCCTCAGCCTCGTAACTAGCACTACGAGGACAAGAGAGGGCTCTCTCTGGGTCAATCTCAGCAAAATATAATCAGATGGGCTTGAGATGATTGATTTAACAACTAATATTAGGATAGGTATGAAGTACAAGGATTTAATTTGAGTTTTTTGGGGGTTTTGTTGGAAAAAGGGAAAAGCAAATTTGGGTCTGGGGATGAGGCCAAAGTTTTGCAGAGTTCCAGTTGGGGCAAGGTAGGCAATAGTTTTGATGCTTTAGATGAAATGAATGGATAGAAAAGACCATTTAGGAGTGGAAGAGGGCAAGAGGCTGCAAGAGTCCTCTCCAAACAGATGAAAATATGTAAAACTAAACAAAGTTTAAGGCAGAGCACCATAAGCTAATGAATTCTACCTTTATCACTCAATTTGTTTAGTTTCAGAAGCAAAGAGAAGGGAAATGGCATACATAAAACATCAATGAACTTACAATTACATGAAGAAAAACACCATCAAAACACAGAGCCACATGGATCCCAACAAGTGTTGCAAAACCCTGGTCTTTCCTTTAACAAAAATGCAGAAATCAAATGTACAATGGAGTGCCAAGCAATACCAAGTGTCCAACCCTGAAAATGACTGAGAAATTACATTGTATAGGCAAGCCTAACTCCTTCCCATGCCTCTAGGGGTCGATCTCATCATTCTAGGAGTCGTTTCAACCATATCTAAACAAGGAGCTGAAAAATAGGTAAAGAAACAACTTGTCTCTATATGCTAGGAAACTTATTCATTCATTCACATTTCACCTTTTGGTGAATGAATCTAATAAAAAAAGTAAAAATGTGCCAAAATTACATCATGGTCATGAAATTACATCAAGTGAGATCAAGAGTAACATCAAAAAGTGAAACTAGTCAAAACTGGCCGAAATTCTGAGCTGAAGAGTGAAAAATAGGCCAAACTTCTCTATGCGCCAAGCCCAAAATCTCAATGCATAGTGAAAATTTGTAGCTGATTTTGAGGCCCTTCTCGAAGTCCAAATTGAGATCATGATAGTGCATTGGAAAGAGCCGCCTATCTAATTTCGAACCCAAGTGGAATTTCTGGATTTGGTGTCCATTTGCCCCTCCAACTATCCAATCTCCCAAGATTGCTTCCTGTGTGTCAAAATAGGGGCAGTGAGGTCATTTTGTGAGTGTTTTTGACCTCTTTGAGGGCCCAAAGCCTGCCCAAATTTCTTGGCCATAAACAAGAAACCATAATTTTTCATGAGAAATATAGAAATGCAATTTTTTTTAATTTGGAGCTCCCTAGCAAAAGCGAGCGCCACGTGGAACAGCGCATAGGGAGGAAAACCCTATGTTAAAAATTTCTGTGCATAGCACCTTTTTGCAGACTGGTTTTTAGGACCTTTCCATGGTCCAAATTGGGCATGGGATAGCGTGTTGGAAATATTATTGAGTATAATTTCCAACTCAACTTGAATTTTTCAATTTGGAGTTCATTTTCCCTGTCAAAAGTCAAATATCCCAAGACTGGTCAAAATGTGCCAAATGAGGCTGCCTCAGGGTAGAGCGTTGTTGCAGTCAACTTTTGAAGGTCTTCCTCAACTCAAAATTGAGCTCATGATAGCTCATTGGAAATCAATTTGTGTCTAATTATCATTTGAATCATCAAGAAAGTCATTTGGCCAATCAATCAAGGCGAAAACTTGAGTTTCCCAAGGTCACTTCAGAGGTGCATCGATTCTCCTGAGGCAACTGTATTTTTGACATTTCTCTAAAACCATGACACCTGTGTAAACAGTGAAGGATGTTTTTATTTCTTGGCCTATTTTGAATAAATACCTCTCTCAATGTTTCCAAATTCATCTTTCCTTGCTCAGAAGCATTATTTGAGTAAAACCTACCCCGATGTGTGGAACAGGGGATTTGTCGAAATGAAGCGAAATGAAGGGGATAAGGGGCTTCTAAATTCTTGAGAAAATTTTGGGAAGTACAAAGGGATGTTAGGAAGCAGGCGAAAGTGGAATGTCAAATATTGAGTGAGGGGAAGGGGCCCAAAAGGGCTAAACACAAGCCCAACTTAGGAAATTGTCAAGTTGTAGTAAGAAACTAAGGTTTGTGAGAAAATGAGGAATTCGGGGGATCTTAGTCATGGGAAGTGTTTAATAAAGTACATTAAGGATAGGGGAAGGTGTATGAACATCAGGATACAAGTTTTTCTGATGATTTGACCATCCAAGAGAAATTGCCTTCAAAATCTTAGGAGAGGGAAATGACCTTACCTAGGCGCAATTGAAGCATGAACAAGGCATAAAATGACCCAGTGGAACTTGGCATGATGATGAAAACCCTATGAATGATGGTACACTCTGCCGAACGGTGACATGAATCCCTTGGGACAGCCATTAGGGTTTGGGAATTTTAAGTATGAGACTAGGGTTTGGTGCATTTGGGATTTTGGGAAAGGGAACACTTGTTGCGCGTCTTGCTTCTTTATACTTTCCACTGTGTTACATCCTAACGTCGCTGGACATGCACGTGAGACGCGCACCTCTTGTCTCCATAGGGTGAATATTCTGGTGTACTGGGTCGATAGAGTGCTTGGATTATTTAGGAATCTTCTTCGTTCTGCTGACCATCTTTGGAACCTCACTGGAGGCCCGGAAACTGCAATTTGATATACCTTCACATCTAAAGAATGAAGTTACAGGTTTAGGGGTATGTAAATTTGGGGAATAAGGAGAGAAATGAAAATATGCAATAAAGGAGTGATGAGCAAAAAAACCAAATACAAAACCCTAGTAGCAGTCTCCTTTGCAAATTTTGAAGAGATAGGTTTGCTTTCCTTAACACACTACACCATGCAACAAACACCATCAAATTTAGATGAAAAGCAGTGACAGAAGGTTAAGCTACTTGAACGAGAGATAATCCACAAGTTTCAAGCAATTTGGAGCAAGATTTGGCAAGTTTAGGTCTTCTCAGCTGCATGCGCCACGCAGCATGCCCAATGCACCGCGCCTGTGCAAAGTTGAATTGCAGTTTGAGGCCCAGTGCGCCGCGCTGGCTGTATGTGCTGCACCTCCTACCCAGTGTGTCGTGCCTCTGGTTTTTGATTGATTTTCTCCAACTTTGCTTTGCTCACCTCAAAATATCTTTGCCTTGTTTCCACTTTGCAAATGAACTCTTGAAATGAAGCAATGGTTTATAAACAAGGAGCTGTTAGATTTTTGGCTCATAAAACCCCTTTTTCCAATGGTTTTTGAAATGACTTTATTTTCAAACTCTATTTTTGGGACTTTTTCACTTCTTTTTGGCTTTGCAATGAACCAAATGACCCAAGATTTGCTTGTTTTGTAGGTGATGGAGCTTCTAGACTAAGGAAAGAAACCAAGGTGTAGATGAAGGAATTTGCAACGAAGAAAACAAATTTTACATGATTTTTGTGCAATAAAAGCTAAATATTCTGGTTTTTCCTCAAAATAGAGTTTTGAGGAAAAACACATTTTCGAACACTTGTCAATGAAATTTATTGATGATGAAAGCTCCTCATAACCTATTGGTAATTATTGGACACTTTGAAACATCTATTAACAAAACCCTAATGAAAACCTAAAAAACAACCTTTAGCAATTTTTAATGAAAAGATGACTGTATATGCATTTTTAAATGAACAGACATGAACCAACAGGTAAATGACATGAGGGACATGAGGAAAACCACTCTTGTCAGATGATCCATGCGCCTAATGGAATGCAGATGACTGGGCGTGGCATCTAATATGAAATGCAACAAGTGGATTTGATCTCTGATGGAGGGATGAAGATACCGACACTAACAAGATGAATATACATATATATTGATATTTAAATGGAGCAGACTATGTCTTCTCCCAAGTAAATGTGAGAGTACATTTGGGAATGTCAGATCTAATTAAATGGAGAGGACCATGTCTTCTCCCTCGTAGATGTGAGGGTACCTTGGGGAATGTGAGGTGAATATATATATTGATAACTAGTTGGAGAGGACCATGTCTTCTCCCTAGTAAATGTGAGAGTACATTGGGGAATGTGAGATGAATATATACATACATATATATCTATATATATATATATATAATATATATATATTATATATATATATATATATTATTATATATATATAGTTGGAGAGGACCATGTCTTCTTCCAAGTAAATGTGAGATGAATATATATATTATTTGAAATAATGGAAGGAGACCATATCCTACCTAATATTGAATTTGAGAAGGGAAGTTGGGAATTTGAATAATAGAAATCATGAATTTTATATTCGACCAATATTTCTCAATATTTTCAGGTAATGTAACCATTAATAAAAAATTTAGGCTAAGATTTAAGTGGGGCATTACATACACACCTCCTTCAAAAACCTTTGTCTAGAAGTTAGAGTGAAAAGATACAAGGAGTTAGAAAGCATAACAAACCAAAAAGAGTTATAGCAGTAAAATTTGATAATTCAAAAAATGACATTACTTCCCATCAAGAGTCTCCAACTGATCTATATCCTCCTATCCATCTTGACCCACTTCCATTCCCACGCTATCCATCCTCCACTGCTTTATCAGTGGTAATGGCCATACTAATCACTGATAAATGTGATATGGTGGAAGTGTCGACTATATCGACCTAACTTCCCCAACATGCAACTGGCAATCATCATCACATGTCTAGGGGAGCATGTCCACCACTGACCTCCCACAATTCTAGGTTTCGGAGGATACTCGGTGGGAAATGCCTCCACCCCTCCTTTAGAACTAGGGTCAACACCCTAATACAGGCCACACTACAGAGCTGGTTGGACTTGTCATTGAATAATCCAGTCAGGTCATCTTGCCACCTGTCATTTGCCTTTTACTCATGTCATAAGAGTGCATGTCAAGTAGATACCAAATGTAGTAGAATAATGTACATTATACCTGTTATCACCAAAATAGGACCCTGATAGGTTGCTGATCAGACTATCTCAGTGCAACTCTTTCAAACGAACTTTTGGCTGAGGCTTAGCCTCCTCAACTTGAGAGGGCTCTCTCAAAGGATTAATGATATTGATAATGGATTAGATGGATAAATCTATGGTTTGTGATTGTATATGTTTATAGGTTGAAAGATGAGGACTGGCTACCATTGGGCTATGGAGTCAAAGTACATTTCAGTACCACAACAAGATCAGCTTAACATGAAGTCAGGGCATAGAGAGTTTTTATACATCAACAACACAAAGATACAATGCAAGGAAACAAAGCTTATAAATACATGAAGGAGGTTAGAGCATCATTGATGAGCTCTAAGTAACATGTATTCATACGACTACAAGTAAGTGAAAGAGGAAAGCCACGAGACAATAGGACATTAAAAAATCTCTTTGAATCCTGAGTAGTGAAGCCAAAACATTCTACCTAGCATGGAAGTCAAGGTATTATAGAGTTCAAGTGCAGAAATGCAAATATAAAATAGTGAGACACAATTAGTTTATCTATGAAGGAAGTCAAAGCATCATTGATGAATTTTGAGTATCATAAGTAAACAACACTGCAATGTAAGTATTGGAAGATGCCATCAAAACAAGAACATACAAGAACTCTTCATGAATCTTGAGTTGTCTAAGTAGAAATTCTGGATTAGGTTAAAAATATACATAGTCTGCACATAGAGCAACAACTGAGCCAAAAAGTCTCCAACCTCTTGCTAATTCGACCTCTTGCTCTATATAAAACATTTACAATTAGGATTCCATCATCCCTCATCAAGAGAATTCGAATTTGCCATCAGTGGTACCCATTCTAACCATAAAACAAACCATTAATTAGAACTAGTTGTTAACTAGGAGTGCAAGTGACCTAACACAACTAGGAGTGTAACTCCTTATCATGATTACAACAACCTTATCTAAGAATTTAAAGCATTCTTTGAAAACTTGCAACCTCAAGAAGTCAAATTTGATGAAGACTCCCACGTGGTCATCTGACTGCTGAAGACAAACCCTAGAAATTAGGGAACATGTTTCCCTGTTTTTAGGTTTAGGATCCCTGAACATGGCACGTGGGACAAAGCCTTTATGTCCTCATCCGTGACACATTTTTCGAAACTAAAGGAGGTTTTTGTGTTCCATGATGTATAGAACAAAAACCACTCTTGGTTTTTTAAAACATTTCTCTCGCTGTCTAGAATCTATCCTTGAAAAACACGTGTCAAACAAGAAAAATCCGTTCTCTGAATTTTGGGTTTCAAAGAAAGCTTATTATCTCCCAACTGAAAACACTTATGAATAAATTGAGATAGGTTATTGTAGCTGGAGAGTTGATGAAGAGAAACCTCCTTCATAATTCCAAAATACCTTTTCATGTGACCAAAAACGGATCTTGAAAAAGACTGCTAAAACTAGAAGACCAAGCTTGACTTTCAGCAGTTTCGTAGCGCAAGTTTAACCATAAATTCCTCCCACCTCAGAATGAATTTGAAGAAATGGAAAGAGGTTTTTATAATTAAGAATGTTAGGAATAAAATTCTCTTTCAGTTTTCAAAATTGAATTCTCAGCTGCTTAGGAAACGTTCTGTAAGTTAACTAGTAAAAATAGTTTTTCTGCTAAAACAAGGTGCTTCAGGGGTTTCATAGCGCGCTACGAAAACTCCTTGTTCAGTGATTTCGTAGTGCAAAACTGGTTTTTTACACTGTCTATGCTATGAAAACACCTAGAGTGAGTTTTTCACTATGAAAACCTTGACACAAGTTTGACACATGGAATTTTAGGTGATGTGGGACTAGTGATGGGCAAGAATGGAGTGTTGACCCTATTTGACCATACCAACAAGACTCTTTTATAGATCTTAGACACGAAAACAACCATGGAAAGACTAAAATAAGACTAACATGAATCCTTTGGAATCAAACTGATGTCAAAATGCATGGTGAGGCTTTTAGGACATGGAATGAGGCTATGAAACGTTTTGGAAAAGAGAATGACACTTGTTGAGATGAGATGACTCAAAACCTATAAGACTATGACTAGAAACAAGGCAAAGTTTCCAAAGCTTAGAAACAAAAATTTTAGGGTGATAACAGTGGCTCCACTAGGGATAGTGTGCCCTTGTGGTATACTAAGAACTTGTAGCTCCAGTGTCGCTATCCATCCTGTAGAATAAAACTCTGAACTTCTGCCCAATCTTCTCCTCAAGCCTTTAATGATTTCTGAAAGAAGAATTCAGACTGCACCTAGTGAAACAGATGATTAATCAACCTACCTTGAGCTTATTTTCACATTCCTACCTACCCTATCAGCTGCAATCTCCACTTGTAGCTCAAGGAACATGAAACTTCCAATGAAGCCAGTCGTCGATCTGATCTGGCACTTGAATCTCTTGACTATGCTTGAAGCAAAAATAAGAAAGATACTAAAATAACCAAGGCAGCATGAGGTGTAACTGTTCTTCAAGAAGAAAATATAACTGGAAGCCTAAACAGTAAATATTTTCCATGTAGTCAGCTATAGGGTCAAAAAACACATGGTTATTTTGATGATTCCCATAACATTCTATATCATCAAACAACTGATTCTCAACTACACGAAATTTATTTGACAAGCTATCCAATTGATTTTCTAAATGATTCCAACAAACAATGTAATTTTCCTCATTATTATCATCATTATTTGGTGCAAGCTGCTGCAAGGAATTACAAAAATGAACAACCTTTTCCTCTGCCTGAGGGTCATAAAAATTTTCTTCCAACATTTCTTCTTGGTGTTGTGTAATCATGTTCATCTTGATAATGATCCGAAGACTGACAAGTCTGCTGCATCTCTACATCAATCCCAGAGGATGTAATATGATTTTCATAAGTAAACCCCTGTTGATCTTCATGTTGCATTTCATGGGATGTTATACTTTCTTCTTGGTGTTGAAATGTATTGTTATGAAGAGCCTCTAAAATTTCTTCATCCCTAAATTCATCATCATCATAACAATCCTCCAAATACTGAATAAGACTTAAAGAATGTTTACAGCAATCTTTGAGCAGCAATAAGGAAGGATGACATTCTTTATACATCTCATACAATTCATCATGAAAACTAGCAAGCGAATATATTGAATCATTTTCCAAACTTTTATACCAAGACCATGCTTTTCCTTCTAAAGTGGTCATAAACATCCTCATGAGACAATATTCAGGGAAATGAACCTTAAGAGTGCGTACATGCATATGGAACCTAACCAAATGAAGAGCATCATTGTCCTTCTTTTCATCTTTGAATATTGGAAGATCATCTAACCAATCAACCTTTGGCATAGGATTTGGAAAACCAGGGATATGAGACCGATTCATAGGAGCATACCTGGCATTCATTCTTGCAGTGGAACTTATCTTGTAACTTCATCAAGCTATTGATCTTCTAGCAGTCGAGTCACCTTCCAATTTATTATTTTATGTGTGGAGTCGCCAAGGTAGTTTTGCAGCCTCAAAAAGATGTTTGAGCTCCTGCTACCTTCAGAAGTTGAGCCTCTTAATTTCGGGAATGAATATACTTCAGGCTCCCAGCAGACGCACCAAAATTTTATCTCAAAATCTGACCCTGGAAGGCTGCAAACTAGGAAGACCTCAAGTAACTATTTCAAACCTACTTTAGGTTGAGGCTTAGCCTCCCCAACCAAAGAGGGCTCTCTCAAAGGATTAATGTGTTTGATTAGGATTAAGATGGCTAACTCTTGTGAAACGAATGTAAAAATATGAGTGGTGGAAACACAATTAGAAACTATCCATTGGGCTATGGAGTCAAAGTATGTTTCAGTACCACAGCAAGATCATCTTAACATGAACTCAGGGCATAGAGAGTTTTTATACATCAACAAAACAAAGATACAATGCAAGGAAACATAGTTTATAAATACATCAAGGAGGTTAGAGCATCATTGATGAGTTCTAAGTAACATGTATTCATACCACTGCAAGTAAGTGAAAGAGGAAAGCCATGAGACAATAGGACATTAAAAAATCTCTTTGAATCCTGAGTAGTGAAGCCAAAACATTCTACCTAGCATGGAAGTCAAGGTATTATAGAGTTCAAGTGCAAAAATGCAAATATAAAACAGTGAAACACAGTTAGTTTATCTATGAAGGAAGTCAAAGCATCATTGATGAATTCTGAGTATCATAAGTAAACACCACTGCAATGTAAGTAATGGAAGATGCCATCAAAACAAGAACATACCAGAACTCTTCATGAATCTTGAGTTGTCTAAGTAGAAATTCTGCATTAGGTTAAAAATATACATAGTCTGCACATAGAGCAACAACTGAGCCAAAAAGTCTCAAACCTCTTGCTAATTCGACCTATTGCTCTATATAAAGTATTTAAAATTAGGATTCCATCATCCCTCATCAAGATAATTCGAATTTTCCATCAGTGACACCTATTCTAACCATAAAGCAAACCATTAATTAGAACTAGTCGTTAACTAGGAGTGCAAGTGGCCTAACACAACTAGGAGTGTAACTCCTTATCATGATTACAACAACCTTATATAAGAATTTAAAGAATTCTTTGACAACTTGCAACCTCAAGAAGTCGAATTTGACGAATCCTCCCACGTTGTCACCTGACTGCTAAAGGCAAACCCTAGAAATTAGGGAACATGTTTCCCTGTTTTTTAGGTTTAGGATCCCTGAAAATGGCAAGTGGGACAGAGCCTTTATCTCCTCATCCATGACACATTTTTTGAAACTGAAGGAGGTTTTTCTATTCCATGATGTATAGAACAAAAACCTCTCTTTGTTTTTTAAAATATTTCTCCCACTGTCTAGAATCTATCCTTGAAAAACATGTGTCAAATAGGAAAAATCCGTTCTCTGAATTTTGGGTTTCAAAGAAAGCTTATTATCTCCCAACTAAAAACACTTATGAAGAAAGTGAGATAGGTTACTGTATCTGGATATTTGATGAAGATAAACCTCCTTCATAATTCCAAAATACCTTTTCATGTGACCAAAAACGGATCTTGAAAAAGACTGCTAAAACTAGAAGACCAAGCTTGACTTTCATCAGTTTCTTAGCGCAATTTTAACCATAAATTCCTCCCATCTCAGAATGAATTTGAAGAAACGGAAAGAGGTTGTTGTATTTAATCATGTTTGGAAGAAAATCCTCTTTCTGTTTTCAAAATTGAGTTCTCAGCTGCTCAGGAAACCATCTGTAAGTTAACTAGTAAAAACATTTTTTCTACTGAAACAAGGTGCTTCAGGGGTTTCGTAGCACGCTACGAAAACTCCTAGTTCAGTGATTTCGTAGCGCAAAACTGGTTTTTTACACTGTCTACACTATGAAAATACCTAGAGTGATTTTCTCACTATGAAAACTTTGACACAAGTTTGACACATGGAATTTTAGGTGATGTGGGACTAGTGATGGACAAGAATGGAGTGTTGACCCTATTTGACCATACCAACAAGACTCTTTTATAGATCTTAGACACGAAAACAACCATGGAAAGACTAGACAAAGACTAACATGAATCCTTTGGAATCAAATTGATGTCAAAACACATGGTAAGGATTTTAGGACATGGAATGAGGCTATGAAACTTTTTGGAAAAGAGAATGACACTTGTTGAGATGAGATGACTCAAAACCTATAAGACTATGACTAGAAACAAGGCAAACTTTCCAAAGCTTAGAAACAAAAATTTTGGGGTGATAATAATACCTTCCTCATGAGATGTCTTAGCCTTCCCTAAACGGAAGAGTAGATCTCAGCTATCATATATTTCTTTTCCCCCTATGGGTTAGCTCTCATTCATGCATAACAACAAGATATATAATCATCACATTATTAAGTATAGTATCCATGTGTCAATCTGGGAATTCTCATGGAAGTGAATCATAAATTTTCTAAGTCATTCATTTAAATAAATCATATACACTTGAGCTATATATGAACCAAAATAATTATGATAAGTTATGCACTAGATAATCCATCACTAAGTGAGTCATACATGTAGGCCATACATCAACCATTTCTATCGACAATATAAAATCTATCAATTGATTCATATAAGTAGTTTTATGTGTCAAACCAAATGCATCAATATTACCTATGTCAAAATGGGCATCACAGATGGTCAAAAAGTGAGGGGTAGTCACGATGCATAGTCTCTGCATCCTCCTAGGTAGCAGATCCTCGGCTAAACTTGCCCCACCGGACCTTAACTTGGTCCACTGTGCGACATTTGAGTTGTCAAACCCGACGGTCCAATATGCATAATGGTTCTACCATTACAGTTCCCATGTCTGAGACTTGCAAGTCCCGCCAATCCAATTTGTGAGATTCATTAGAAACATAATGTCGTAAAATAGATACATGAAGAACATCATGAGTTTTATGCAAATGGGGTGGTAGGACAAGACGATAGGCAACTGGTCCAATCTTCTCTTTGATCCTAAAAGGTCCTACGAACTGAGGTGACAATTTCGTCCCCTTCCCAAAGTGGATGGTTTGTTTGTTGTGCCGGATACGAATAAAAACTTAGTCCCCTACTTCATAATTGTGATCAGTCCTATGTGAATCATCATAACCCTTCTGTCTATCCTGTGCTTCCTTTAACCTTTTTCAAACCTGCTTTATTTGTTCCTACATTTCTTGAACTAATTCTAGGCCAACCATCACTCGGTCCTCCAACTTTTCCCAACTCAACGGTGTCCTACAAGGCCTTCCATCTAGAACTTGATAAGGAGGCATCCCGATTGAACTGTGATAACTATTATTATAGGCAAACTCTACCAATGGTAAGTACCTTTCCCACTGAGTTTTATTATCCATGACGTACATCCTAAGAATGTCCTCTAGAACCTGATTTACTCTTTCAGTTTGCCCATATATTTCTGGATGATATGCAGTGCTCAGGTTCAAATGAGTCCCTAGGGCAGACTACAAACTTGTCCAAAACCTAGATGTAAATCAGGATTCTCTATCAGAAATGATCTTTGTGGAAAATCCGTGTAGTCGAATAACTTCATTTACAAACACTCGCACCACATCCATAACATCGTAAGTGCCCCTTACTGGGATGAAATGGGCACATTTGGTCAATTTATCAACTATAACTAATATAGCATTGTGCCTCTGGGAAGTAAGTGGAAAACCCACCACAAAATCCATGGAAATTACTTCCCATTTAGATGTAGGGATGTCATGAGGTTGTAGGAGTCTTGCTGGATGGCAATGATCAGTCTTCACTCACTGACATTCAAGACATTTGGTGACAAACTAGACTATGTCATGCATCATGCCTTCCCAAAGGAAGAGTTTCCTTGTGTCTGTGTACAGCTTCTTTACCTCAAGATGTGCACAATAGAGTGCTCTATGAGACTCTCTGAGGATGGTTTCTCTTATACCTCCTTCCTTAGGTATGTACATTCTCCCTTGGAATCTCAATAGCCCATCTGGTTCAAGGACATATCCCTCAAACTTTGGTTCTATATGTTTCCCATTCTAGATGGCTGAGATGAATTTTAGATACCAACTATCTTCAAAGAGTTTCTCCAATATCCACTCCCTTAAATTTACCTTTAAGGCTATGAGGGAGAAGATTCATTCCCTCCTGCTTAGTGTGTCTGCCACTATGTTCTCCTTTCCCTTGATGTATGAGATTTCAAAATCATACTCACTCATGAATTTGCTCCACCACCTTTGTCTAGCATTCAAATCTCTTTGAGTAAAGAGATGCTTCAGGCTTTGATGATACCTTCTTAACTCAAATATTCTCCCAATGAGGTAGTGTCTCCACAATTTCAAGGCTAACATCACTGCTACCAATTCTAAGTCATGGGTAGCATATAACTCTTCATGCTTCTTCAATTATCTAGAAGCGTAAGTTATTACTCCGCCTTCTTGCATCAATACCACACCCGATCCTTGCGTCGAAGCATCAGTAGAGACAATGAAGTCTTTTCTCATGTTTGGTATTTGAAGGATCGTTGCACTAGTTAGTAACCTCTTTAGCTCTATGAATGCAGTGTCATATTCATTTGTCCATTCATACCGAACCCCCTTTCGTTGTAATGTGATGATGGGTTTTGCAATCCTTGAAACCCCTTCCACAAACCTACGATAATACCTAGATAGCCCCATAAAACTACATACCTCATGGGCATTTTTTGGTATTGGCCAATCCATTATGGCCTTCACCTTTTCCGATTCAACTAAAATCCCTTCTCCTGAAATGATGTGCCTAAGGTAATGGACTTTCTTATGAAAGAAGGAACATTTTGACAATTTCCCATACAATTGATTTTCCATTAAACAAGTCAATACCACCCTTAGGTTCTTTTCATGCTCCTTTTCATTCTTGGAATATATAAGAATGTCATCAAGGAATAATTGCATGAATTGGTCCAAATACTTCCTGAACACACTATTCATGAGGCTCATGAATATTGTTGGTGCATTGGTTAAACCAAATGGAACAACTACGAACTCATAGTGCCCAAACCAAGTTCGAAATGCAATTTTTAAGATGTCCTCCTCCTTTATCCTCAATTGGTGGTACCCATATTGTAAATCGATTTTTGAGAAGATTGTTTCTCCCTTCATTTGATCAAATAAGTCATCTATTCAAGGTATTGGGTACCTATTCTTTATCATGGCTCTGTTTAAGTCTCTATAATCTATGCATAGCCGCAAGAAACCATCCTTCTTCTTGACACTGGTGCACACCAAGGTGAAATACTAGGTTTGATTAGTCCCAAGTATAAGAGATCCTTTAATTGCATCTGCAACTCATAAAGTTTTGGAGTTGTCATCCTATAGGTTGTCTTAGATATGGGTTCCGCACCTAGTTTTAGGTTGATTGTGAAATCAATCTCTCTTACAGGAGGTAATGCAGACAATTCCTTTGGAATGACATCCTTGAATTCTGACAAAATTGGACGTTAATCTAGGGAAGGTCCTTTCTGGTCACTTATAGTCTTGACCAAATATAGTTTGCAACCTTGTCTGAGACAATGTTTTACCTTCATCATGGATATGAATCATAGGGACACTCCCCTCTTGATTCCAAAAATCTCAATTGGCCTACCTTCATAATAAAATTATATCACCTTCTTCTTGAAACAATCTACCAAAGCTCGATGAGCTTCTAGCTAGTCCATTCCAATAATTACATCATATGTCCCCAATGTTGTGATGTATGCCTTCAACTTATTCATACACACCCCAAGGTTTATCTAACATTGGTCAACACTAGGCCCTACTTCTTGTTTTATTTCAGAAGCCATCTCAACTTGTTTAAAGTCATCGTGCTCATAGGCTCCCAACCCACATTTTTCTAATGTAACTGGTGAAATGAAACTATTTGTAGCACCAGAATCAATTTTTTTTTAACTTTTACTTTGTTTATCATACCTGACGTTTCTACCACGATAGACTGGTGTTTAACTTGTTGATTGTCAACTGCTGCATAGATTTGGTGGTGACTACCTGCTCTCCCCATTGGTTATTTTCCCTCTCTTTTTTTGTTACCGGTTTAAAACTCAAGGCAGTCCTGCTAGTAATGAGGTCCTCTGCATCCCCAACAAGTGATGCATGGTGAGCCTTTAACCAAATGTTGTGGAGTTCTTTGGAAATTGTTTCGTCCCTTGGAACCCCTGCCCCCACTTGCTGCTCCTCGTGTATGACTTTGATTTGTACGTGCTCTTGAAGCTGTGGGTGAAGCTGCACTAGAGACCATTGAAATCCCTACTATTGGTGTTCTAGGTATAATCCTGTTTCTATATGGTGATGCCTCAGATTTATATTGGGCATGGAGCATGATTATTTAGAGGTCTTTGTTTTAGCCAGATGTATACCCCAGGAAGATTGTACACCCCTCCACGCTGGAGGTTGCGGTGGGGACTTGTCCCCCCCCCTGGGGATTCGGGGGGATCGATCACCCCCGGCTGGGTGGTCCCCCGACGAGGGTTTTGGCGGCAGTGCCCCCAAAGCTAAAAGTAGATGTAAAATTTCCTTATAAAATTATAGTAATTTCTAGTCAATCTGGGTCATTCATTAGGCAGATGATTTGATGGTAGAACTTATGTTTGGTTTAGGGTTTTTTTTGCCCTAGAAGGCAACCCCTCCCTTTGTATGAGGGTTTTGTATTGAGGATTTGAAATAGATGTGTACTCTCAGAGCGAGAAACAGAGAGGTGAGACTATGAGAGAAAACAAAGGATATTACAACAAATATGTTGTAGGTTGTGTCTCTTTATTTTCCTAGATAATAGAAAGGAAGGATTGGCTATTCGGGGTGGACGTAGCCCAAACTAGGTGAACCACGCATATCTGTGTCTCTCTATTTTTATGTGTTTGTGTTTTTCCACATATTATATGTCTTGTAATTCTCTTTCATATATAATATTTTTCTAACAACTTCCTCCCATTTGGAAGGTACGAGGGGCCTTCCCTATAAACCCTGTTTGATGTGGAAAGATGGCCCTGCCTTCACCCTTTGAGTCTAAGTGTTCTTCGACATAATGAGCCTGTTTTACAGCTTCTGCAACTGAGGATGGTTTCCTCATCCACACCATTTCCCTAATATTAGGTCTCAATCTACACATAAAACGATCCACTTGGCATTGGTCAGTATCCATGTAGGAGACATACTTGACCAATTCCATAAATCGAATTTCATATTCTTCTACAGTACAACCTCCTTGTATTAGGGCATGGAAGGCTCCTACTTGCTGTTCTTCATAATACGTTGGCAAGTACTTCTTCCTGAACCTCTGCTCAAATAATTCCCAAGTAACTGTGTCTGGAGTGAGGGGTAGTTGATGCTCCAAGTTACCCCACCAATTAAGAGCACTATCTCTGAGTTGGAATATTGTTATTTCGGCTTTGGAATTGGAATTGTAATCCCTTAGTGCAAATCACCTTCTCATCCCTTCTAACCAGGCTTCTGCATGCTCACTGGCATGACCTCTTGCAAACTTTGGGAGCTTAATCTTCTAGATCTCACTAGTAATGTCTTCAACTGGAGGTCCTCTACCATAGTCTCTAGATCCCTTGGGGTTCCCTAACCCTGATGGAGGGTGTTCCCCTTCCATTTCATTTGTTTGGCACCCTCTTAAGGTTTCATTAATTGCTTCCAGGGAACACAGGATGTGAGTCAATTCTGGTGAAGGTAATGGGTTATTTGAAGGAGGTCCTTATGAAGACTCTCCGAGCCCTTAGTTCCTTCACATCCTTACCAATTTGATTTGTTTAAAACCTGCACGATAGCTAAGACTTATTAGCACTATTCCTAACATTTTCTACCACACTCTAGATAGTCTAAAGAGAACCCAAGCAATAGATCAATTCAAGTTATGCTAGTGTTTGAAACATTTCCTGAACAAAATATTGTGTCATGGAATCCCATTATTATTGATTATTTATAGAATGGCACAGAATACCAATGTTTTTGTGGTTAAAAGATTACCCACACAACCCATATTATTTGATGCTTCATGAGAATTTTATGTCAACTCAGATTGTTTAATAATATTGAAAAAGTTGTCCTCATTCAAGGTGAAGAGTTGGTGCATTTCAATAGGTTGCATATATAGCTCATGGTCCACTTGCCCTTAGTGCATATACGATTATTCTCCTGCTAATCCATAAACTTAAGAATCTATATAGGCATAACTTTTCTATAGCCAATCCATAAATTTAAGCCATTGTATATGCAAGGCATTTTTAAATTTACCCCATCCTTGGTTTTTAGTTTTATGCGTGGAAAGATTTCAATCCCTTAAAGGAAAGGAGTCCTAATTATGGAGCCCATCCAACAATCTCTCACCTATGTTTGTGTTTCATAGTTCTACCATGATGCTAACCATTATGAATGTTCGCAATATATTAGAACCTAAGTAATAGCATGGATAGTTTAAGTTATAATATAACAAGACTCCTTACAATCCTCTTTGTACTTTTGTAACCCTGCAAAAGTACGAGATCGCTGAAGAGAATTTTTTTAGATTTATGCACCTAAAAGTGTACTATCCATGGGCACATAGTGTTTTAAGCTTTATCCTTTGTCTTTAGGTATAGCCCCTTTTAAAATTTATCCTTTGTCTTTAGGCTCATGTACAAACTTTTCCAAATGTTAATGGTAAAGGAGTTGGACTTTCTTCAACATATTTCCTATTCTTTTAATGGTAAAGGAGTTGGAATTTCTTCAATGTATTTTCTAGTGTTCTAGGTAGATGGTGGCATGGTTTGAAGGCATCTTTCTGGTTCATCAATGTAAATGTTTTTAACACAAAAAAAAATGTTTGTAAGCATCATTGCAAAAGTTTTTGTAGATTAAAAGTATAGAACCATAGATCACTACAGCTCTAGCATTATCACTTCCTAGAATTTTATACAGGGCCCCAAATCATAACCCCAAGTCATAGTAATCATTATAATAATTAACTATAAATGAAGTGTGAACAATTCCAAACGAATAATACCATGTATTTAGAAATAAAATTACGTAGTATTCTAACTACATACCATGTACTCTAACAACAAAGAGTAATTATGGATTGTATATTATGAAGCTGGCGATTCATTTTGCATTTTATACAATCTCTAATCACACTGATCTGGAAGCATTATATAACTATTCTACTTATCATAGACTTGATAGATGGGAGACCGTAGAAACTCAACAACGTTGGTAGAAAAATGTGTTCATAGCAACACAAGGGCAGGGGACATTCGAAAGTAGTGGATCTCGAATATTGCTAACTGTGCATAGCACAGTACAAGCACAACAAAATATTTTATAAGTAGCACTCAATCCATTGAAAAGAGAAGTCACCATGGATGCATTTTTTTTTTTTAGAATGGTGCCTTGTTGTCTTCACTCATAGAGAATGTATGCAGTATGGGGCGATGTGGACACACAACTTGACTACCAGAGCAACGACATTAGAGTTTCACATTTAATTGAATACCTAGCAGGGCCATCGAATCCATGATATTCAGTACAATCATTGCTCAGTATAAGAAACATCATTATTGGTTAAATCCATAAACTCAAATTAATGACAACGCAAACAATAAACATCGGTATTGAGCCCAACTGTAAAAGTATTTCTCAAAGAATATATAGAACACAAGATATGAGAAATATGAAACCTTTAAAGAGTCTCAAGTTCCAGAGCCGACTCCATTGCAAATTTCATTGCATTTAGGGAAATATTAAAATCTCTGTTTGTTTAAGGTTGTGTCTCGTATGTACTCAGGTGTGGTGAGGTCAACACTCTTGATGTGTAATCACCATGACCCACTTTTCAACAAACTGCAGATTGCACAATGCATTAAGAAACCATGTAGTTCCTCTCTGAGTGTCTGTAGATGGACGCTCCAAATCAAATCTAAATGTGGATGACACGTTATACTGGCCATTTCTCTAGATGGTCTCACTGTTTTGTTTTGTTTTTTTTTTTGTGGATTCTTTTAAGTTGAAAGGGTGCTCATAAGTTGGATTTTTATGCAATGGGACTATGGCCTTGAATGGCAGCCTATAGTTAAGGAAATTGTAGAATTACATGCTTCCCAAATAGTATAGAAGAGGACCTAGCCCTCCTAAAGACAATGAGGCCATGATTGAAGAAAATATCTACAGTCTTATGATGGAAGATGAAAAATATAGCCCATAATTGAAAGGTGTGCAGAGTCGTGAGTCTGAAAATGATCCAAAAGCCATTATAAATCAAGAAATTGGCATATCCAGCCCCCTGGAAATTGTGGAAGGAGCCATGGATAATACCAAGTTTTGAAGATGTGTCAAAGCCTAGATTTGAAGGTAATAAATCAACTATTGAAGATGGAAAAACCAGCAACCAAAATGAGACAATTTCCAACACTCATATGGCGATTTGTAGGCTCAAGTTTGAAGATGAAGTAGTAACTTTTATGAGGAGTGCCCAGATTTGAAAAAGGGTGAACTTTCACCTGCAATCACCATCATGGACATAGGCAGGACATATCCAAGAAAATTGTAACAATTTCCAGTGTGCCAACAACTATCATCTTAGCCCAAAAGACATTAGATGTCCCAAATTTTATTGTCCAAATCATAGTTGAATATAGATGAGGCATCTTTTGTTGTTGCCTTTGAATCTAAAGGTGACAAAGAAGCAGCCAACCAAGAAAATATTGTTTCCAACACTCTGTTTGGGGATGATGAAATAAGTATGTGAAAAGATATTCCTTTCCCTGTATTTAAAGGCAATGAAGCAACTTTCAATTAAAACATTTCTAGCCTTCCATTCGAAAGTGATGAAACTAGCATTGGAAAGGAAGTTTTTAGTCTTCCCATTGAGAAAGATCCCCAAGTTCTCAAAAAGGGACTGTTTGCAGTTTAGGTTGGCATTATGGATATAACTAGATTTTTTTATTTTATTTTCACAACTAGTTACTATTTCTAACCCTCGTACAAACCAAATCAAATCTAGAAGTAGTGGTAATCAAGCTATTATTGAAGAGTGTGGTCAATTGGGTGATAAATCCACAGTCATTCCGAGCTATTTCTCTCCAAAAATTGTAGAGAAAACATGAGAAATGGTCACGATATTAAAGTACATCTTGATCAATTACTCGATGTGAGATTGCCGTCAAATTTTGTAAGGAGAAATAGTAAAATGTATCGTGTACTTTGAATTCTCTCTTGTTTATGACACTGGAAGTGAGTTAACCCATCACTCCAATGCTTGTGACTCGGAAAATAGTGAGCTCAATGCCCCTATGGGTTCATTATGATGATAAATTTGTCATGTGGTGTGACTGATCGACAGATCAAAAATGGGGATACCCATGAGCATTTGCTGGACCAATATGCCTTAAATGAGGTTACAGGAGGACATAGTCTTTATCCAAAGCTTATCGGAAGAGCCATAAATGAATTGCAAGCGATTTGTGGAATTTTGTGAACCCTTTATTGTTGTTCATCCATTTTTTAGCAATGATGCAGACCACGATCATAGATATGACAAAAATCAAGTTGCGATTCAAGTCACTAGTCATGTGCACCCTCGATCAAAGCAACACCTAGAAATAAATCCATGGGATATCTATGATTATTAGGAGATCATTCTGTATATATATCTCCAAGATTCACCCTCTGAGTTATCGGGTTATAATTGTGAAGAAAATTTCCCCCAATCTGAACCATATGTTGACACCCGACAGGACCTTGTGTCTACTACAAATTTGGGTAAAGTATGTTTTCAACAACATTATAATTGGATTCAAGACTTACCACCTCAAGTTAATGAGAAAAGTATGTTTTATGTCTTAGATGGGATCCTTCTAGAATATGCAACAAAATATATTCATAAAAATTCACCAAAGTTGTATTTATTAACAAAGAACCATGTTCTAATTTCCCTTGACTGGAGAAATACGGGGTTTGATGAATAAAATTTTCATTCCATTTGACGAGAACAAAATTTTTTCTTGTTGCAACAGAAAATAAAATGTTATTTTAGCTTAGATGGAAGCTTCCACGGGATTGCAGGGAAAATTTTAAAGTGCAATTTACAGGTTAGTAATGTCTTGGTCTTCAAAGATTCAACTAGATTTGAAAAATCTCTAGAAGGTAGGCTTCAAGGTCCAGATTTTGAACCCGGCTCTGATACCATGTGTAAGAGCCCTATCCTAAGGTCTTCTAATAGATCTATTTCTCTAGAATTTAAATGCAATAAGAGGAAATAATTTACTTTCTTACAATACTTTTAAACAATGAAAATTTTACCATTTACATTCTAATCCTTATAACTTATAGTGAATATTTCATTTTAATAAATTTACATGAGTAATATATAGAGAAATCCCTGTACCGGTGGCTAGTGGAGATGCCTTTAAGATGCTGACACTACTAAATGCTCCTCTTGACTAACCCAACTGGATTTACCTCCCAACCAACAAGGAAATAATTCCTAGCCCAGGAAACCTCCACAGGTTCCCTAGCCCTCCGAACCCAAGTTCAACTAGATTTAGTGTGTGTGTCCAAGATGAATGATCTAGACCAAGATGAAAAATATTTCCCTCCTCTCAACAACCCAAGAAACCTCCATAGGTTCTTAAGGTCTCCAAAAATCACAGCCCACCTAAATCACAGCCAATCCCAAAATCAAGCAAGACCCCACATGCCCTTTTCTCTCTTCCCCCTTCCCTTTTTATACCCTCCCTCTCTTCTCCATCTCAACCACCTCTCATTAATGTCATTAAATTCTCATCTATCCTTACAATTGACTTCTCTTCTCCCAAGTAAACCTGAGAGTACATTTGGAAATGTGATATGAATATAAAATTGGGAAATTAATGGGAGAGGACCATGTCTTCTCCCAAGTAAATATGAAAGTACATTTGGGAATGTGAGATGAATATTAATATATATTATATATATATATATATATATATATATATATATCTATATATACATATAATGTATATATGTAATATATATATATTATATATATTAATAATTAAATGGAGAGGACTATGTTTCTCCCATGTAAATGTGAGAGTACAATTGGAATGTGAGATTAATTAAAATGGAGAGGACATGTTTTATCTCTATAAAATGTGAGGGTACATTGTGGATGTGAGATGAAATATTAATTGATAACTAGTTGAGAGGACCATGTCTTCTCCCAAGTAAATGTTGAGAAGTCATTGGGGAATGTGAGTAATGAATATTAATTATATTATAATATATATATATTATTTTAAATAATGAAGCAAACCATATCCTACCTAAGATTCAATTGAAGAAGGCAAGTTGCGAAATTGAATAATATAAATCATGAATTTTATATTAGACCAATATTTCTCAATATTTTCAGGTAATATAAACATTAATAAAATTTGCAGGATAAGATTTAAGTGGGGAATTATAGATCATGCCATGCTTTTTTACGTTCCTTTTGTACTTGCTGATGGAATCTTGCCAAGAACTCTTCAGGCTCCATCAGCTGCACGAGTCGTTCCTCCAGGGCTTCACGATCTGCCATACCTGTGAGAGCTACTATGCACAAAATAGGCATAATATACTCCACTGGCATTACAAATTCTACACCATATACCAATATGAACAACGTTTGTCCTATTAGGTTCTTGCAAGTAGTCCTATACGCCCAGAGTAGTGTAGGTACATGCAC
>APFE030666005.1:76468-107563 GCA_000404065.3 Pinus taeda
GTGCCAACAACTATCATCTTAGCCCAAAAGACATTAGATGTCCCAAATTTTATTGTCCAAATCATAGTTGAATATAGATGAGGCATCTTTTGTTGTTGCCTTTGAATCTAAAGGTGACAAAGAAGCAGCCAACCAAGAAAATATTGTTTCCAACACTCTGTTTGGGGATGATGAAATAAGTATGTGAAAAGATATTCCTTTCCCTGTATTTAAAGGCAATGAAGCAACTTTCAATTAAAACATTTCTAGCCTTCCATTCGAAAGTGATGAAACTAGCATTGGAAAGGAAGTTTTTAGTCTTCCCATTGAGAAAGATCCCCAAGTTCTCAAAAAGGGACTGTTTGCAGTTTAGGTTGGCATTATGGATATAACTAGATTTTTTTATTTTATTTTCACAACTAGTTACTATTTCTAACCCTCGTACAAACCAAATCAAATCTAGAAGTAGTGGTAATCAAGCTATTATTGAAGAGTGTGGTCAATTGGGTGATAAATCCACAGTCATTCCGAGCTATTTCTCTCCAAAAATTGTAGAGAAAACATGAGAAATGGTCACGATATTAAAGTACATCTTGATCAATTACTCGATGTGAGATTGCCGTCAAATTTTGTAAGGAGAAATAGTAAAATGTATCGTGTACTTTGAATTCTCTCTTGTTTATGACACTGGAAGTGAGTTAACCCATCACTCCAATGCTTGTGACTCGGAAAATAGTGAGCTCAATGCCCCTATGGGTTCATTATGATGATAAATTTGTCATGTGGTGTGACTGATCGACAGATCAAAAATGGGGATACCCATGAGCATTTGCTGGACCAATATGCCTTAAATGAGGTTACAGGAGGACATAGTCTTTATCCAAAGCTTATCGGAAGAGCCATAAATGAATTGCAAGCGATTTGTGGAATTTTGTGAACCCTTTATTGTTGTTCATCCATTTTTTAGCAATGATGCAGACCACGATCATAGATATGACAAAAATCAAGTTGCGATTCAAGTCACTAGTCATGTGCACCCTCGATCAAAGCAACACCTAGAAATAAATCCATGGGATATCTATGATTATTAGGAGATCATTCTGTATATATATCTCCAAGATTCACCCTCTGAGTTATCGGGTTATAATTGTGAAGAAAATTTCCCCCAATCTGAACCATATGTTGACACCCGACAGGACCTTGTGTCTACTACAAATTTGGGTAAAGTATGTTTTCAACAACATTATAATTGGATTCAAGACTTACCACCTCAAGTTAATGAGAAAAGTATGTTTTATGTCTTAGATGGGATCCTTCTAGAATATGCAACAAAATATATTCATAAAAATTCACCAAAGTTGTATTTATTAACAAAGAACCATGTTCTAATTTCCCTTGACTGGAGAAATACGGGGTTTGATGAATAAAATTTTCATTCCATTTGACGAGAACAAAATTTTTTCTTGTTGCAACAGAAAATAAAATGTTATTTTAGCTTAGATGGAAGCTTCCACGGGATTGCAGGGAAAATTTTAAAGTGCAATTTACAGGTTAGTAATGTCTTGGTCTTCAAAGATTCAACTAGATTTGAAAAATCTCTAGAAGGTAGGCTTCAAGGTCCAGATTTTGAACCCGGCTCTGATACCATGTGTAAGAGCCCTATCCTAAGGTCTTCTAATAGATCTATTTCTCTAGAATTTAAATGCAATAAGAGGAAATAATTTACTTTCTTACAATACTTTTAAACAATGAAAATTTTACCATTTACATTCTAATCCTTATAACTTATAGTGAATATTTCATTTTAATAAATTTACATGAGTAATATATAGAGAAATCCCTGTACCGGTGGCTAGTGGAGATGCCTTTAAGATGCTGACACTACTAAATGCTCCTCTTGACTAACCCAACTGGATTTACCTCCCAACCAACAAGGAAATAATTCCTAGCCCAGGAAACCTCCACAGGTTCCCTAGCCCTCCGAACCCAAGTTCAACTAGATTTAGTGTGTGTGTCCAAGATGAATGATCTAGACCAAGATGAAAAATATTTCCCTCCTCTCAACAACCCAAGAAACCTCCATAGGTTCTTAAGGTCTCCAAAAATCACAGCCCACCTAAATCACAGCCAATCCCAAAATCAAGCAAGACCCCACATGCCCTTTTCTCTCTTCCCCCTTCCCTTTTTATACCCTCCCTCTCTTCTCCATCTCAACCACCTCTCATTAATGTCATTAAATTCTCATCTATCCTTACAATTGACTTCTCTTCTCCCAAGTAAACCTGAGAGTACATTTGGAAATGTGATATGAATATAAAATTGGGAAATTAATGGGAGAGGACCATGTCTTCTCCCAAGTAAATATGAAAGTACATTTGGGAATGTGAGATGAATATATATTATTATATATCTATATATATAATATATATATATATATTGATAATTAAATGGAGAGGACTAAGTCTTCTCCATGGTAAATGTAGAGTACCAATTGGAATGTGAGAGTAATTAAATGGAGAGGACCATGTCTTATCTCTGTAAATGTGGGGTAACATTGTGGAATACGAAATGAATTATAAATTGATAACTAGTTTGAGAGCCATGTCTTCTCCAAGTAAATGTGGAGTACATTGGGGAATGTGAAATGAATATATATATATACATATATATATATATGTATGTATATTTGAAATAATGGAAGCAAACCATATCCTACCTAAGATTCAATTGAAGAAGGCAAGTTGCGAAATTGAATAATATAAATCATGAATTTTATATTAGACCAATATTTCTCAATATTTTCAGGTAATATAAACATTAATAAAATTTGCAGGATAAGATTTAAGTGGGGAATTATAGATCATGCCATGCTTTTTTACGTTCCTTTTGTACTTGCTGATGGAATCTTGCCAAGAACTCTTCAGGCTCCATCAGCTGCACGAGTCGTTCCTCCAGGGCTTCACGATCTGCCATACCTGTGAGAGCTACTATGCACAAAATAGGCATAATATACTCCACTGGCATTACAAATTCTACACCATATACCAATATGAACAACGTTTGTCCTATTAGGTTCTTGCAAGTAGTCCTATACGCCCAGAGTAGTGTAGGTACATGCACATCCCAGTCATTTCACTATGCATTGTAGATATTTGACAACACGTTCTTGAAAATCTTGTCGAAGGCTTCAACAATTCCATTGCCCTATGGGTGATACGTGTTGGCAATAATATTGAGAGGAGGGGGTGAATCAGTATTATCAAATCAATAATTTTATTTCCCAAACAGATTTATATACACTACTTTAGTGAAGTGAACTAGCGTGTACACACGACTGCGCTTAAGGAAACAAGCGTATATGCAGAGATTAGACAATTTATCATGTGTTGAGCTTAAACCAGTATATGAGATATTTATTAGATAGTGCAATAAAAGCAAAATAAAGAATCAAACATAAGCAACACACATGAACACTAAGATTTAAGGTGGAAACCCAATATGGGTAAGAACCACCTACTGATGTCGTATCTGTCTTCTTTTAATAATAAGAAAATCTATTTACAATCTTGTACTGGTGCAGACTCATGCCAGTATGTAGGCTTCTACCTGCAAAAGGTTACAACCTTCTCTCATTCTCCAACTTCTACTTGAAGGGAGCTACAAGCCCCTAGCCCTTGTACTAGCCAATATGCTTATTAGTACATAGGTGCCAACCTATAGAAAAACTCCACTCTTTCATCAGGGACCGTGTTTCATGAATATTCAGAGTAGATACTCGTGGATCACAACACCACAATTTGAAGGCCATGTTTCATCAAATTTTCACACTGAGCCCATTAAGATTTTAAACTTAAACTGCATCAATCAATGTTCAGTTAATTTGAACAATCAAATCACTGACACCATAACATTGTGCTGAACCCAGAACCCTGCATCATCATTTAGAACTAGTTGTAACCTCAAAAATCATGCATTAGAGTGTATACGCTACTTGGCTAAACAAAACCTGCATGTATATGCTACTTCCGTGAATTAAACCTGCATATACCTTCAAAACTACTGCAAACATAAACTTTTGAATCAAGTCTGTACTAACCATCAGTATACTGACTATCTACTACCAACTTACAGATCTTTATGTCCGGTGGGTGATACATGTTGGAAATAATACTAAGAGAGGGGGGGGGGGATGAATCAGTATTATCAGATCAATAATCTTATTTCCCAAATAGATTTATATACGCTACTTTAGTGAAGTGAACTAGCGTGTACACGCGAATGTGCTTAAGGAAATAATCATATATACATAGTACTTGTGATTTAGACAATTTATCATGTGTTGAGCTTAAACCAGTGTATGGGATATTTATTAGATAGTGCAGTGAAAGTAGAATAAAGCATCAAACATAAGCAACACACATGAACACCAAGATTTAAGGTGGAAACCCAATGTGGGTAAAATCCATCTACTGATTTCATCTCTGTCTTCTTTTCATAATAAGAAAATCTATTTACAATATTGTACTGGTGTAGACTCATACCAGTACACAGGCTTCTACCTGCAGAAGGTTACAACCTTCTCTCATTCTCCAACTTCTACTCGAAGGGAGCTACAACCCCCTAGCTCTTGTACTAGCCAATATGTTTACTAGTACGTAGGTGCCAGCCTACAAACAAAATCCACTCTTTCACTAGGGACCATGTTTCGTGAATTTTTAGACTGGATACTCCTAGATCACAACACCACAATCTGAAGACCACGTTTCATCAAATTTTCACACTGGGCGCATAAAGCTTTTAAACTTAAACTGCATCAATCAATGTTCAATTAATCTGAACAAACAGATCACTGACACCATAACATTGTGTTGAACCCAAAACCCTGCATCATCATTTAGAACCAGCTGTAACCTTAAAAATCATGCGTTAGAGTGTATATGCTACTTGGCTGAACCTAACCTACGTGTATACCCTACTTCCATGGATTAAACCTACATATACCTTCAAAACTATTGCAAACATAAACTTTTGAATCAAGTCTGTACCAACCATCAGTATACTGACTATCTACTACAACTTACAAATATTTATACAGGAACGGACATAGATCACTTCCTCTCACTTATATAATCAATCAAATTCCATCCTCCTTATGCGTTCAGTTTTACATTCAGATCTAAGAAGACTTCATTGACAAACAACACTAAAACAACAAAATTTGATCAGATAGATCAGTCAAAGAAGCTTTTCTTTTGTATAGGCTGCTTGAAAGAACCAAACCTAAGTGTATACACTCTTTAGCGAAGATGGACATGCGTACAGATCTACAAATATTGACTCAGAACCTTTTTGTAATTCCAGACTTCAGACAAACCCAAATCATGATAGATAACAAATAAAGAAGGCACAAAACATCAAAGCTAGTCTCAACCAATATCAAATCATTCAATAATAAGTCATTTTAGGTCTCATGATTCCTGATCCAACATTAAACTCAAGGTGCACACAAATATTTTAGATCTAGTCCCAAACAAAACCATGCAACATAAAATATACTTCAGATGGAAGTACTCCTTAAAATATTATTGCTTGCACCCTTGGCCTAATGATCTCCTCCTTATATACTCTTAGGCCTTTATCAATACCTTGGACCAAAACCACTTAGGACCAACACCTTGGACCAAAAACTTGGTTTTTTAACATGTACGTGCTTTTCCTCTTATGAAAGTGCATGTATACGTTATACACTCCTTTTGTTCTTTTAACCCACATGTATATGCTCCTTGGACAAAGTGAACTGGTGTATACCTCTCTTTCTTCATTGTTTGGAGTCTAATCTATAATCTTTTATTGTTAACCTGTTGCATTATGAAATGTCATCTGAGTGAGTTTCCATCAAGGAAAACACCTATATTATAATGCCAAAAATCTCCCCCTTTGGACTTGATGGCAACAACAATACCAAGACACTCTCCCCCTTTGGCATCAAGGGCAAAGAGCAGACCAAGCTATTCTCCCCCTTTGATATACATTATGTTCTCCATGCTCCCCCTAAGTACATGTTGGATTCTCTGATTAAGCTCCCCTTTGTACATGTTGAGATGCACTAAACTGTCCATGCTCCTTGTGAGCACATGCAAAGTCTAAAAAAATATTTTCCAAAAGAATAACATGACTCTATATTGATGGCACTTGTATTGTCAGATAGAATGGAGATGGGTGGAGTACATGTGATTTGAATGTCTTACAATGTTTGCATCATCCAAAGTAGTTGTGTGTAGCAAGATGCATCAGCCACATATTCTGCTTCAGTTGTAGATAAAGCAATTGGACTTTATTTCTTGCTGAACCAAGACACTAACTTGGACCATATAGAATGCACCACCACTAGTGTTTTTTCTACTAGCAACACTTCTTTCCCAATCTACATCTATATACGCATGAAGAGTAAGATCTGCATCTCTAGGATACCATAAACCAAAGTCCTGAGTTCCTTGAAGATATTTGAAAATTATTTTGACTGCCTAAAGGTGTGATGCCTTTGGTTTTTCTTGGAATCTTCCAACTATTCCTACTGCATGCATGATGTTAGGTCGGGTACCTATTAGATAAAGCAGACTGCCAATCATGGATCTATAAGTTGGTTGATGTACTGCTACTGATTCATCATTTGAGCTGAGACTGCATCCTTTTACCATTGGGTTACATACAGGTTTAGAATCTTCCATTCCATATCTTTTTAGGATCTGTTTGAGATATTTGGTTTGTGAAAGAAAAATACCATCTTTATTTTGTTGAACATGTAAACCGAGAAAATAGGTAAGTTCGCCAAGCAAGCACATTTCAAATTCTTGCTGCATTACTGAAGCAAAATTTTGACTCATGGATTCTTCATTGCTACAAAAAATGATATCATCAACATAAACAATAATAATTAGCAATTTATTAGTTTCAATATTTGTATATAGATTGCTATCTGTTGAACCTTTTGTAAAACCTTGTTGGTGTAGATACTTGTCAAGATGGTAATACTAGGCCCTTGGAGCCTATTTCAGACCATAGAGAGGCTTATTGAGTCTGCATACAAGTTTTGCATCATTTCCAGGAATGAATCCTTTTGGATGTTCAATATGAACTTCTTCTTCTGAATCTCCATTAAGGAAAGTTGATTTTACATCCATTTGGTATACTTTGAATTTATGAAAGCTAGAAAGAGCAAGAAACATCCTTATGGCTTCAAGTCTGGCAATAGGTAAAAAAATTTATTCAAAATATATACCTTCTTGTTGAGCATACCCTTTATAAACAAGTCTAGCTTCATTTATAATGACTTCTCCATTTTCATTCATCTTATTTTTGAATATCCATTTAGTTCCTATAATATTTTTATCATGAGGTCTAGAAACTAATTTCCAAGTATCATTCTTTTCAATTTGCTCAAGTTTTTCATCCATGGCCTTGACCCAAATTCATCTTTGCATGCTTCATTTATATTCTAAGGTTGGTGGAGGATAGTAATGTTATATAGCTTGAGGTCCCTATAATAGGTATTCTTGTCTATACACCTGCCTCTTTTTCCCCTAAAATTTGAGTTTCTGGATTATTTTTTTGAACATATCTGGATGGAGTCTTTTCTTCTACCATTATCTCTTATTTTGGTGCTTCATTGGTTTCTTCTTCAATATCATTTTGATTTGATGTGGGAAAATAGTCCCCATCTTCTCCATTGTCATAATCTTTTGTTTTTATCTATTTTGGATTTTTGCATGCTTCATCAACTACAACATCAATGCTTTCAATAATTTTCCCAAGTCTTTTATTATAACATTTATACCCTTTAAATCTGGAAGAATAACCAAGAAGAATACCTTCATCTACTCTGGGTTCAGACTTACCAAGTTTTTCATTAGTCCTTTTGATAAAACATTTGCTTCCAAAAACTTTAAAGTATTTTACAGTAGGAGTCTTACCATACCAAAGTTCATGTGGAGTTTCAGTGCTATTTACCCAAACATTTTCTTTGTTGAGAATAGTCATGGCAGCAATTGTAGCTTCACCCCAGAAGGTTGCAGGAGTTCCAGGCTCATATAGCATAGCTCGAGCCATTTTTTGAACTGTTCTATTCATTCTTTCTACCACACTATTTTGTTGAGGAGTCCTTGCGGTGGATAATTTCCTTTTTATTCCATGTTGTTCACAAAATTCAAAGAATTCATCCGATGTAAATTCCCCTCCTCGATCAGATCTGAGGCATTTGATTTTTTGATCTGATTCATTTTCAACCAAATATTTGAAGGCTTGGAACTTTTCAAATGATTCATCGTTATGCTTTAGAAGACCTATCCAACACATTATGGAAAAATCATCAATGAACAAAATAATGTATTCTTATCCACGAGGTGACTTTTTCCTTGATGGTCCACATAAATCAATATGGACAAGTTCAAGAGGCTTACTAGCTAACCCTTCTTTTTCCATGAAGTCAACTCTGGTTTGCTTACCAATTTGACATGTTTTTCATATTGTATTTTCTGGGATGCTGATATCTAGAAGGTCATGAACAACTTTGAGTTTGCATGCTTTTCTTATTTGAGAAAAGCTTAGATGTCCCAATCTTCTATGCCACAACCAGTTTTCATCATTTTTTCTTAGACAACACTATTGTTTTCTTCCCTTGAATATGTATAAGTTGTTTGGAGTTCTTGTACCTTTGATCACGGTCTCTTCTGTATCAAGCTCATGAACAACACATCCATTTGATTGAAACACCACTTCATTTCCTTCATCACACATTTGACTGACACTCAACAGGTTATGCTTTAAACCGTCTACATACATAACATTTCCAGCTTTAACCTTTTCTTTCAAGAAAACATAACCTTTACCTTTTATGACAATAGGACTGTCATTTCCAAATGAGACATTATTTTCCTTTTCCAAGGCATTATATGAGTGAAGATTTTCTTTGTCACCTGTCATGTGTTTGGAGCATCCACAGTCGATGTATCACTGATTTTCTTATCCTTCTGCATACAAGGCTATACCAAATATTTCTGTTTGAGATTCTTTCCTTCTCCATATCTTAGGATTTAATGGCATTTGCTCCTTTTGAGATGTTTTCTGAAATTTACTCCTGCATTCATATTATTCATGACCAAAGTTATTACATATTGAACATTCTATTTCATTTTCAAGAGGAGAAAAGTTATGATAGGAACTTCTCTTGATCCCTATTACATTCCTTTGATTTCACGCTTCTCTAGTCATGATGGTTTTGTAAGTAACACATATTGAGTAGCTTTTCGCCCAAAATTATGATATGAAAAGCATTTCCCATTAAAAACGTTCTTGCGACTATTAACCTGGTGATTGTAATTTCTATTGATATTCATATTTGGAGCAAATTTAGTATGATTTTCTTGAGATTGGTTGTGGCTTCTATTCATCCTTGGAGTAAATTGAGTATGATTTACTTGGTGATCAACTTTATACCTTTGTTGACAATTTTCATACTGTTCACTAATCTTTGTTGCATCAAGATAGATTTTGGTGGAGGTTGACGATTTTTGTGATTGAGCTGCTTCTTCAGTATATCCAAGACCTATCTTTATCAGTGGATAAAACTGAATTTTGATAATTTCATTTAAAGTTTCTGATCCTTTAGCAAATCTAAGATTGAGAGATTTCATTTTCTCAAGATCCTTTCTTAGACCCACAATTTCACATTCTAATTTTTCATTGTGTTTTCCTTTTCAGCAAGTTTTTGGTATGTCAAGGTGTCTATAATGATATTCTTTTATTCTAAACAGGTTTTGAGTTTAGAGTTTTCTTCATGAAGGTCTTCCTCTTCTAAAGCATCCCAAAAATTATGATCATCATAAGCCATGAGAAGTCTGTAATCTTGTCTAGTTTCATCTTCATCACTATTAGATAAACCATCGCTATCTTCATGAGTATAGTAACTTATTTTATTCACAACTTGTTTTCTATCACCTTCTGCATATTCCTTTCCTTTTTCATATTTATCTTTATGAGGACATCTGGTAGCATAATGACCGAATTTTCCACAAGCAAAGCATTTGAAGGGTAGCTTACCTCTAAACCTTCGAGAACCCTATTGAAGCTTCCTGACAAAGTTTGCCTCATCTTCTTCTTTTGAAATATGTCTTGATTCATTGTGTTTTTCATTTCATTTTGCTGAAGCTTTAAATGTGGCTTCTCTCATATCTAATGGTCCTCCTT
This sequence comes from Pinus taeda, assembly GCA_000404065.3. NCBI lineage: Eukaryota > Viridiplantae > Streptophyta > Pinopsida > Pinales > Pinaceae > Pinus > Pinus taeda. The sequence continues at coordinate 86,690 of APFE030666005.1, forward strand.
TTCTCATCTCGAAGGCAGTTAAGATTTCATGAACCTATGTCATAGTGATATTATGTAGATTTTGTTTTTCTTCTATGGCAAACACTTTTGATTCAAATTTAGCAGACTGTGATCTCAAAACTTTCTCAACTAAGGTAACTTCCTTTCTTTCTTCACCCATATTCTTCATACAATTAACTACCTCATTCATACGTAAGAAGTAACTAGCTATACTTCATCACTATGCATCTTAAGAGTTTCATAATTAATTCTAAGAGTTTGAGGCTTGGCACGTTTTACCTAAGAGTCTCCTTCATAGCTCAGAACAATTTTGTCCCATACTTCTTTGGCTAATCTGCGCTGCATGACTTTGAGAAACTCTGATTATGACAGATTTCTCAATAAAGTATTGACAACTTTGGCATTGGTTTCATATTTCTTTTTACTTGCCACGTCTGTAGGAATTGTTGTTGGAAATGTATATCCTCCTTCCACAATTTCCCAGAAATCCATTCCAAGCGACTGTAGATAGGATGTGGTTCTTATTTTCTAATAAACAAATTTTCTCCAATCGAAGATTGGCGGTCTGATGGATCCCATGCTCTCTTTATTATTCATTTTGATGGATCTCCCTTTAAGAGATCAAGCTTCTTCTGAAGGACCCGCTTTGGATACCAATTGTTGGAAATAATACTGAGAGGGGGGGGGGGGTGTTGAATCAATGTTACTAGATCAATAATTTTATTTCCCAAAGAAATTTATATATGCTACTTTAGTGAAGTGAACTAGCATTTACACACGTCTGTGCTTAAGGAAACGAGCATATATGCATAGAACTTGTGATTTAGAAAATTTATCATGTGTTGAGCTTAAACAAGTATATGAGAGATTTATTTGAAAGTGCAGTAAAATAAGAATAAAGAATCACACATAATAAACACACTTGAACAGCAAGATTTAAGGTGGAAACCCAATGTGGGTAAAAACCACCTATTGCTATCGTCTCTGTCTTCTTTTAATAATAAGAAAATATATTTACAATCTTGTACTGGTGCAGACTCATACCAGTACACAAGCTTATACGTTTAGAAGGTTACAACCTTCTCTCATTCTCCAGCTTCTACTCGAAGGGAGCTACAACCCCCTAGCTCTTGTACTAGCCAATATGTTTACTAGTACGTAGGTGCCAGCCTATAGAAAAACTCCACACTTTCACCAGGGACCACATTTCATGAATTTTCAAACTGGATACTCTCGGATCACAACCCAAAATATGAAGGTCAAGTTTCATCAAATATTCACACTGGACCCATCAAGCTTTTAAACTTAAACTACATCAGTCAATGTTCAGTTAATTTGAACAATTAGATCATTGACACTAGAACACTATGCTAAACCCAGAACCCTACATCGTCATTCAGAACCAACTGTAACCTCAAAAATCATGCCTTAAAGTGTATACGCTACTTGGTTGAATCCAACCTACGTGTATATGCTACTTCCGTGACTTAAACCTGTGTATACCTTCAAAACTACTGCAAACATAGACTTTTGAATCTAGTTTATACCAACCATCAGTATACTGACTCTCTACTATCAATTTACAGAGCTTTATATAGGAAGGGATAGAGATCACTTCTTCTCACTTATATAATCAATCAAATGCCATCCTCCTTATGCATTCAATTTTACATGCAGATCTAAGATGACTTCATTGACAGAAATTAGTAAAACAATAGAATTTTATTAGATAGATTAGTCAAAGAAGATTTTCTTTTGTATACACTGCTTGAAAGAACCAAACCTATGTGTATACACTCTTTGGCCGAGATGAACTTGCGTACAGATCTACAAATATTGACTCAGAACTTTGCTGCAATTCCAAACTTCAGACAAACCCAAATCATGATAGATAACGAATAGGGCAGGCACAAAACATCAGATCTAGTCTCAACCAATATCAGATCATTCAAGAATAAGTCATTTTAGGTCTCATGATTCTTGATCCAATATTGAACTCAAGGTGCACACAAATATTTTAGATCCAGTGCCAAACATAACCTTGCAACATAAAATATACTTTAGATAGAAGTATTCCTTAGAATCTTATTGCTTGCACCCTTGGCCTAATGATCTTCTCCTCCTTATATACTCATGGGCCTTTCTCAATACCTTGGACCAAAACCACTTAGGACCAATACCTTGGACAAAATACCTAGGGTCAATACCTTGGACCAAATACCTCGGTCCAAATACCTTGGATCAAAAATACCTTGGACCAAATACTCGGGACCAAAAGCTTGGTTATCCAACATGTACGTGCTTTTCCTCCTGTGAAAGTGCATGTATATGTTATATGCTCCTTTTGTTCTATTAACCCATGTGTATACGCTCCTTGGACAAAGTGAACTTGCATATACCTCTCTTTCTTCATTCTTTGGAGTCTGATCTGTAATCTTTTGTTATTAACCTGCTACATTGTGAACTCTCATTTGAGTGATTTGCCATCAAGGACAACACCTGTATCATAATGCCAATAATATGGTGTACTCTTCTGATAAGAGACCTAGAATTCCTTTATCAACGTGCTGATCCTTTTGTTCAGAAAGTGTGTACCTCTATCAGTCATCCACACTTTCAGGTAACCAAATCTAGTTAAGACATACTCAAACAAAAACTTTGTTGTTGTATCCCTTGTACAGTCCTTAATTAGTTGTGCTTCTACCCATGTGGTTAGATATTCCATCAAGGTGATGATATAGCACACAACAATTTTCTTCCTTGAGGGTTGAACCGGCCCAACAAAATCAATCACCCATTTTTCAAATGGCTACAAGGATACTTGAGGATTTAGTGGCAACTTATCCCTTCACGATGGTCTACTAGTTCTTTAACATGCATCACATGCCCTACAGTATGCCTTGGCATCTTTGTGAAACATTGGCCACCATAGCCCTACGCACAAAATATTCTGTGCAGTCACCTTCCCTACATAATGTCCTCCCACAGCCCTTCCATGAGCTTCAATGAGAATACTATCTCTCTCAAAATCTGGCACATATCTTCACAATATTCAGTAAGCACCCATTTTATACAGATGTCCCGCAATAATTGAAAAATTAGCCACATGCACTACTAGGTCCTTATTTTTCTAACTTGTAGATCCTTTGGGTGCCATCCAAGTAGTCAAAAAGTGAATAATATCACCAAAATTATTATCTGCTATGCGCACCATGAAGAGCTACGCATCTGGCAACCCTTCCTCCAAATTATTGAGCTCCTCTCTTATTTTAATCTGTGATAGATGGTTGAGCCCTCCATTCAACCTCCTTGGCTTCATAATTACTTCAAATTCATACTCCTGGAATAGTTAGCAACCATCTAAATAGCTTCACCCCCAACATAGGCTTATTGACCAGGTATTTCAAGGTAGAATGATCTGTGTACAACTTGAAATTCTCTCCTAACAGATAGTGCCTGAATTTCTGCAGTGCATACACGATCGCCAATCCTTTGTGCTCAGTTGTTGAGTAATTCTTCTGGGCCTTCAATAATTTCCTACTCACGAAAGCTATAGGATGGTCCATTTATCCTTCACCGGCTTGTGTGAACACTACACCCAACACAATGCAAGAGGCGTCCACGTGTACATGAAATTCCTTCTTCAAATCCGAGAAAATACTAAGATCAGCATGGTGACCATGTTATCTTTCAAGACATCTAAGTTGCACTGGCATTCTTCATCGCAACGTAATGTTGGTAATTTTAGCATAAACTTTGATGAACTTCCTATAGTGTTGGGCAGTGGAGCCCCCATAGTGAATTTTTGGGGCTTAAAGCTCGAGTTTTTGGTCAATGTAATGTAAGACCCCACAAAATGCGGGCACAGAGTGCAAGAGTCTAATGTAGTCCACCCTAAAATATTGTAATTTAATGAATGTGTCGGCCTACCCATGGTCCGTGGACCATGGGAATGTATAAATACATCAAGGCTCTAAGTGTAGTAGGAAGTCTTTGGCTAGTTGTGATATTAAGTGTTATGGGTTTTTGAATTTGATATTCACTTTGAGTCTATAAGTCCAAGTCATGGTTGGTAGTAGTAAGAGTAGGCTCTACAGCTGTGTGCATAGAACCCCAAAGTAAGGATTGTAACTGAACAAAGGTTTAATAAAAGCTAAGTGTTTCTGAAATATTGTGCATCTGCTCGCAGATCTGTGTGTTTATTCTTCTGGTATGGTTTTATGCATCTCTTTATAGTTTATGTTTGTGTGCACTTGTTATGAATATGTAATGATTGATAAAGGCTCCTAGGCCCACAAAATTAAGTCAGATATATAATAATAACATAGTAAGGATAGAGCATCTATACAGTGCCTCCTCTTGCTCAGTACGAGAGCTACGCGAAGGTTGGACAACTGCGCGGAACAGTGCAAGTGTGTAATATCGGTTTGCGAACTTCCCAGACCTCATCAAGACATCCCTATGGTGCAGAAACCTGGTTCTAGCACCCTCCCCTACTACCTCAAGTGAGACCTCAATCCACGTTCCACGAGGTGTTGCCGAAAGGGCCAGTAGTTTGGGATTTGCTTTGCTAAATCACTTCTAAACCTGGGTCAGGCCCCAATAAGCCAAAAAATGTTTTCGTTGCTGGGATTACGATCCGCCTATGGGATGTCTATTGTTGGAAGACTGGAACCCCATGAAGAAGGAAATTGAAGATTGGTTGGATCAGAAGCTTCACGAGTTCATGACACAGGAAAGAAATATGCCACAGATATCTGAGAAGAGGTGGCTGGATTGCTACTAATATACGGAAATCCACGAGATCTTCATTGCATCCTTCTCTTCATAGCTGTATGATTGGATCATGTGGTTAGCCAACAGCTAGGGTAGGTATAAGCTTGATCAACTGATAGTGTGGAATTCGGAGTTAGCACACAGACTAGAGGCATCAGAAGATAATATCATGCGGGTCGTGGACCATTGGCTTGACAAGATAATAGGGGGGTTCATCACTAAGTTTGCGATAGACATGACCATGAGTTATAGTGAAGTAGAGTGACGTTTTCAATGGACCGCATGGTAGGTACATCAAATCCCTGAATACCTGGATTAAAATGTTGTTATGTGAAAAGCGGGTTATGTGAATATGTTAATGAGTGGAACGACACATAATGGAAAGATCTACAAAGGGATCAAAGGGTTAGGGAATAGTCCTTTAGTTTCACCTTCGCGAGAGAGCGAGGAAGAGCGCGCTCAAGTTTCTTCGAGAAGTGCGATCAGTTTGATAAGGCAACACATTCCACAGTTATCACCTCCACTTACACCCTCACCCTCTTCACCTACTTCACCTCCATCTTCAACCACCCCATCTCCACAAAACCCGTAGTTCAGCGTGGCAAGCGCGATCAAGCTAACCGTATTTAGAGGAGTAAGGAATGAGGACGATCAGTTCTGGTTCATGGTAAGAGTAGTGTGGGAAGCACACAGGGTTACAAATGACAACATTAAGAAGGCCACATTGGTGAGTGCACTACAGGATCACGCGTTGACATGGTATATCAAGCACTCGAATGATCACCCAAATGCAAGAATAGAAAAAATCTAGAATGCACTGAACATAGAGTTTAGCCGGCTGAAGTCAGAGACATAGTCAATTATTGGGTTTAGAGAGATCATGATACTTCCAGGTGAAACCCCCTGGGATCTGGATCAGAGGCTGAAAAGTACGATCCGTGAGGCTAATATGATGTTGACGAATGCGCAACACCATGTGTGGTTTGTGGCATCTTTGACAACACACCTGAGGACAGTGCTATCACAAAATAAGCTTTCAACATAGGCAGAAGAGTTGGAAATTGCGATGACGTTGCTTGAAACACTGATACAGGATCTAGGGTTGGGAGTCCAACAAATCCATGTGTAGCTACAGAACTTATGCTTGGAGATGCATAGTTTGAAGTAGGATAGGGCACCCCGGCCATAAGCATGCGAAGAAGTGTGGTGCATAAAATGTAAGGGCCAGGTCCATGATAAGGATCACTGTCTAGTATTCATGAACTATTTCTCAGGAGGAGGAACAATGTCGTTGAGACTAGAGGCACAAGTAAGACCAAGTGTAGCACCCTCTCTTTGGTGTATGATCTGTCAGGTGGGAGGAAAGCACACGACTGACAACTATCATTTGTTGCAAAAGAATACACAGAATCCCCAGCAACTGTTTTGTAATTTTTTTAGATCGGTGGGTGACGATGAGTCTACTTGTCAGAGCTACAAGTTAATGATGGATCAAACCCTAGCCTATAGGATGCAGATAGAAATGCGATCCCTCAACCCAACAGTGGGGATAGTGTGTAGGGGATTTCAAGGGCGAGGTCGATGATGAGGAGGAATGGGGCTAGGAAGGGGCCGCAGACAGTTAATTTGTTACAATTGCAGAGGAAAAGGGCACTACACTCACGACTGTACTAACCTGATGAGACTATCTTGTTCATACTATGCTCAATTCGATCATGAAGCACTAGATTGTCCTATGCTGATCACACGGATGCACAAGAAAGGGGCACTACAACCTACTTCGACCCAAAATATCCAAATGATGAGGTCTAAACCACGCGAAGAAGACCCAAATGTGAATATGGTGCTTAAAATTGGTATGACCATAGGGGAAGACAAGGGGAAGTAGCACAAGGAAGATACATCAGTTCGCAAGGCTCCTACAAAGGAACTTGAGTTTGACTTGGAATGCGCAAAGGAGACATTTATGGAAGCTAAGAAGAGCTTCATCGAGGCCTATACTTCAGGTAGTAAGGATCAACCAAAGCCAGGAATGGATCCTTCTATGCTTACTACCTTTTTAGAGACATGCATGAAGCTGCTACATGACAATAAGGCAGTTAAAGGACTACAAGAGTTGATCACTAGGTGCGCAGGCTCAGGTGAACCACGTGTAGTCTGGAAACTAGGAAAGCATGCATTGCACACTAGGAGGGAAATGAGATTGGCTGTGTAGATTGCTAAGTATGAAATGGATCAGGTAATCCTAGACCTGGGTTTGGATGAGGATGTGTCACCAAAGTAGATGTGGGAACGCATGGGCAGGCCCATGTTATAGTGGTCTTCTATTCAATTACGGATGGCAAACCAACAAAATATCTTACCAATGTGGAGATTTCAAGGAGTAACAGTGGATATCAAAGGAGCGTGCACACAAATAGACTTTGAAGCAATAGAGATTGTTGATGACAGTAACCCTTACCCGACGTTGTTAGGAATAGACTTGGTCACTGATATGAATGGAATCATTAACCTGAAGAAGTGAAAGATGATATTCGAGAAAGAGTATCTACGCATAGTGGTTCTGCTAGATCTAGCCAAAGGAGCACGCTATACTTCACTTGTATGTGACGATGACAGTGATGATGAAATGGATTGCATTTACCAGACAATTCCTGTACTTCAGACTCAGATGAAGAAATAGAGCTTTGGTAGAACCAATCGCATGAAGTAAAAATGCTAAATTGCAACATGATGATTCGATCACTGCGGCACATGATGACCAAAGCAAGGGAATTGCCAACATATGAAGGGGCAACCTGAGTGGGTGAATTCTTAGACCAAGTTGAAAGTGCAGTACTAGAATAGAAGCAGTGTAGTGCGCTAGAATGGGCATTGTGCGCTATACCTACATGATGGTGGAATACACACTAGAAGAAAATTGGAAACTGGTGTGAATGTAGATGACAGATGCGCTTATGATTTGGAAGTCCCCAGTGATGAACACAAGCTAGCCAGCCAGGACGAGGCAGTTTGCATGGCCACCTGTGTCAACGGGTGCAGATGTGTGCTGTGCAAACTGTTAGAGTCGGTCTAGTAGCCCTCCACCAGAGATCAAAGCTCTTTGCATTTCATAATTAGGTGTCCCATCAGTGTGATCATGTTGCACTCCGTTAGGCATGCCATAACTCTGCTGGAGGAGCTTCTGTCTTTTATCCCGTTCCTGTTTGGCACTGTTGGTTCAGGTTTGTTTGAGTGAATAAAGTCTTCAAAGAGTCATTTGTCTTGTTTAAAATTTCCAGGTCTTAGGTCTAGGGTTGAGTCAATTTTTGTCTTGAGAGGTCATAAAGGACCAGCAGGCCAGAGGGATGTCCTTCATAAAACATCATTTCAACAATTCTCACTATTCTACAGCTAAATTTCCACCTTGTTTTCAAAACTCTGTTTTTGAAAAACAAATTTCATTTTCTCATTTTTTGTAAAAATTCTCAAATTTTCAAACTCTCCAAATGTCAAAGTGCAGCCTTGGTCGCCTTTGCCAAAGCACCTTAGAAGCTATCCCTGCAAATTTTTTTAGAAGAAATCATCATTTCAACCAATTTTTCAAAGAAAAGAAACCAAAAGTCAGAGCCAATTAAATTCAAAAAGTGTCAAAACTCAAAACATTATAAAGTGGGTTTTGGGCAAATGAAAATTTAAAAGAAGCCTATAAAAGCACATCATTCTTCATTTACAACTCATTTGCCTCTCACAAGCTAAGTGAAACCTTTCAAAGGCGATTTTATGAGTTCTTGAGCAAAGTGGGCAATTTTGGTAGCGCACTACGCGTCAGGAAGGGCGCGCTACGCATTGGGGATGCGCTACACGTCAGGAATGTTTTCGCAGTGTAATTTTAGAAGGGCGCTATGCGTTGGGCAGGGTGCGCTACACGTTGGGTTTTTCGCCCTGTAACTTGCCAGCAAGCACACAAAAACCTCTCTTAGCTCAAGCAAGATACAAGTAAGCTCTTTTCCATGGCTATTTTGTTTTTTGCAAGCATGAATGTGAAAGAAATATGACAAATATGCCATGAAAATTAAAAGCAAAAAACCCTAAGTTGGTGTGTAAATTTAAAGACCAAGTTTGCTAGGGTTTCAAAGTGATATGCTGCCCAAGGTTTTCCCATTTTGATCCTCCTTTTTTCCCCCATATTCATAAGCATTTCTTTTCAAATTTCCCATAAAATTTCATAATATCCCTTCACAAAATCCCAAACCCTACTTAGTCCCAAAACCTACTTCACCCCAAAACCCTACAACATCATAATTTCCTATGTCCTTTTCCTTCCATAAATTCCTCATTATTTTCATTTCCCCTAATTCCCTCATGTTTCCCTTTCCCTAACAATTCCCTTGTATTTATGTCCCCTTGGTGACAGCATTTGAAAAAGTCAAACAGCAATCAATTGTGTGCACAGTCAACATATACATTTCAGCCATCCTGTCTTCAAAACCATGTCAGAAACTGAATCAGATTATGAGCAGAGTTATGACAGTGAATCAACACCGGAGGAAGAAGTGCCTCGGAGGCATCACAAGGGTGATAAAGGTGGTCAGCATGTTAGAGAGGAGCCCACCTCCTTGGTTTATTTGCAAGCCTGTCCACTTGCACTGTCTTGTTTTCGGTACCAATCATGTTTTGAGTATTGTGAGAGGATCTCACAAATTCAACATCACAAGGAATTAGTCCACTTGTTTGTCCTACATTTGCACAATGGTCATGTGAACCTTGCAGGAGTGGACTTCACACTATCACCCGAGGTTGTTGCTCAAGCCACCGGGATACCAAATGTTGGGGAAGAGTGGACCAAACGCAAGCTACTAGGCAAATTTCATTATCAACTATACATCAAACCCAGATGCATGAGGCACCTTACTGCTGTTTTTCCTTTCAGATTCCTAAGGGAGGAGTATGCACCCTTGATGAGGCTTATTATGCACTATTTTACTTGTGAGGGCCGATTTTCACGTGTATATTCATACCATATCCGTTTGTTGATGCATTTTACCCGGGTACGAATGATGAACATTCCATTTTTCATGTGCCGGAATATAGAAAAGATGGTGCCCGTAGTGCAAAGGAAGAACCCCGCACAGAAACTCAAAAGTATATATCATTATGCCCTGATCGAGATCATAGTAATGCATCAGTTGTCACAGCAAGGTATTTCATGGGAGGATTTCATTTCTCGCGACTTCTTCACAGAGCCACACCCACCTCCTGAGATTGTCCATGATGAGGGAGGGCCTTCTCAGCAGTTTGACATTCATGAGGGGCCTACACAGCAATCTGACATTCATGAGACCGAGCATGTTGATGCTCCAACATATGTAACATATCAGAAAGGCCCCAGAGCCTTATTTGTAGCTGCACGACGAGTACTATCTCCACCCGGGGTGGAAGGGGTCTCGTTGACTTCATCGACACAATGAGTATTATCTCCACATCATGTGGAAGGGGTTTCACCATCTTCTTCAGCACAGGTACAGGTTCAGGACAGGGGCAAGAGGCCCATGATTGATGAGGGTCCTTCAAGAGGTCAGGACACAGATGTCATTGATATTTATGCTAGCTCTCCTGCCTCAGAGCTCAAGGATATCATCCGAGAGCAAAGGGACGAGAATGAGTTGCTGCACAAGAAATTACAGATGGTAAAATGGGTGATTAGCTATTTATAGCAGTGCAACAAACAGTTGGAAGATGAGCATGAGCTTTATGAGCAACGGAAGATTCGTGAAGATCGGAATTGGCCCGTAGGAGACCCGGTGATTTGACACCTATAGATCGGGAATCTATGCTCATTCGGGTGAATACTCATTTAGAAAAGTTGATAGCCAAGGAAAACAGGGACAAAGATATGCTCCGCCACATGAAAAATCATTATTGGTCCCGCATGCATGTGTGCAAAGCAAAAATGAAGGTACTGAAGAGACGATTGGCCAAGGCACTAAAACGGAGGAAAAGACTCGATCCACTTCAGATTTTGGCTGAAGCCATCTTGAGGGAGCGTGACACTCAATGATACACCCTTAGCTCAAAATTCAGACAATTTGGAGCAATTTTGGTCATTTTTGAATTTTTTTGTCAAAAGCAGGTTTTTTCTCTCAACGCGTAGCGCGCCGCGCGCTACCCTTAAGTTGGGGAGCTCCATTTCAAGAAAGGTTTGCATTTTTGGATTTTTCATGACAAAATACATTTTCTCAGCCACTTCCAAGAAGTTTCATGGAGATTTGAGCCCCCAAAAGGTCAAAAAACAAGCAAAAAAATGACCTTCTGCCACGTTTTGGACACACAGGAAGTAGTCTTGGGAGATTGCAATTTTGGAGGGGCCAATTACCACCAAATTGAGAAATTCCACTTGGACTGGAGAGTAGACATCTAGAAATTTCCAACAAGCCCACTTGTGCCTCATTTGGATGCCGGAAAGTTCCTCAAAAGTGGCCTGAAAGGCGCACTACGCGTAGAGAAATGGTGCGCTACGCATTGGGGAAATTGGCCAATTTTGCACCTTCAGCTCAGGAAAACGTAGCATTGACCAGTTTTGACCTTTTGGTGGGATTTTTCATCCTCTTTGATGTAATTGATGTAATTTCATGATTGACATGACACTTTTTACCTATTCTAGAAGATTCATTCATAAAATGGCAAAAAATTAATGAATGAATTGGTTTCCAAGTTTATAGAGGCAAGTTGCTTTGATTGCCTAGTTTGTAGTGCTCAGTTTTGAATTGGTTGAAACAGCTCCTAAAAGGAGGAGCTCGACCCCTAGAGGTTAGGGAATGGTTTCGCTTGGTCTATATATGTAATTTTTCATTCAGTAGCAGAGGTTGGACTCTTGGGATAGTTTTGAGAATATATTGTACATATTTTACCAACATTTTTGGCAAAGGAAGACCAGGGTTTTGCAGCACTACTTGGGATCCATGTGGCTTTATGTCTTGATGGTGTGTTTCTTTCAGTTATTGTAAGTTATGTATGTGCATCATTATCTTTATTGAATCTTCTCTTATTAAGCAAATGAAGTGTTAAGGTAGAATCCATGAAACTGCCATACTCTGCCTTTAAATTTGTTTAATATTCTATGTTTTCTTTAGTTTAAGGAGAATCCTTGAGACCCCTTGCTCTCCTTAGCCTCTCACCGGTCTGATCTATCCATCTCACTTGCTTTAAGGAATCAAAACAATTGCCTATCTTGCCCCAAGTGGACCTCTGCAAAAACTGTGCCTCATCCCCGTACCCAAAATTGCCTTTCCCTTGACTTCAACAAAATCATAAAAAATCAATCCTAAACTCTTTGTACTTAATACCTAGCCTAGTCATCAATTTGTTCATCTCGAGCCTTTTCCAATATCTTTTGCCGATTTTGACCCGGAGAGAGCCCTCTCCTGTCCTCATAAGGCTAGCTACAAGGCTGAGCGTGGTTTGATGTGGCCTTGAGTCTTGCCTTATTTCAGCCTAAGGTGGATTTGACCGCTAACACAAACACCTCATAGAATAAGAACAAAAAATTAGAACTTGACTCGGCAGCAGGGAAGGCGATGATTCAGAAAGCTATGCGAAGTCATGAACAAAGTTCACCAGATGAGATGAACTGACTGGGATCTGCACGTACCAGTGGTTCGATGGGCCTATAAGACCATAAGCAAAAACTGGAGTATGTAAATAACCCCATCATTGACAAGAAGAGATGAAGCCAGGAGGATGAAGAGGAATTCCCATACCATAGCTCCCATAGTTGGGATAGGACTTGAGGACTTGGGTAAAGGAATTAGGCAGTTACAAGAAGCCATTCAGCAAGGGAGCTTGAAACTTTGTGAACTTGATGAAGAGTGAGCAAGACTGAAGAAGAAAAGCATGACATTGGATGAAGAAATTAGCAAACTGGAAACCGGAGTTGCACAAGCGGGTAATGAGAAACTAAGCATGATGGAACCAACCCTAGCTGGCCCTACTACTACATTAGAAAGAGTTGCGACCTTACTATCATGGCTACAACCACACCTTACTAAATAGGGGAGCATACCATATAAAGAAGAACGTGACACACTACCGGACACAAGGGTATTTAAAAGGTGCCCGCAGCCCAGGCTAGCAGGAAAGTTGAAACCTCACACTAGGGGTGTGACCACCTTACTATATATAGAAGGAACAGTCTCAGTGTTCCAAGAAGTTGAAAGAAGGTGTGGGACTATAAACAAGTCAGCAGGAGAGCTGCGCGAAAAGGAGGTTCCGCGCAAGGCCAGTATGTCACCGGGATCGCGGTCACGCATAAGGGGCTGCACTGCTGCGGGAGTAGGCTGGGAGGTGACCATTGATGTCACTGTTCATCACAAGAGGTCCAATTTAAGGTAGAAAGGAGAGGGCAGCGAGCCATTAAGACAGGAATTAAGAGCTAGATTCGGGATGATCTACCAAAAAGAAGGTATTAATGACCCAAAAGTGGAGAGAATGGTCGAATTAAAATTCAAACATTACTATAAAATTCCTTGGGGTAGCCTTGAAGAAATACTTAGTTATTTGAGATTTGAGCCAATACAGAGTAGCGAGCACCAAGCTACTTTTCCACCCATGAGTATCTGACTGAATGAATCTAGTGTAGAAACAATGATGGCTGCGAGAACCAGAGTGAGATTCACGGAAGTTACCCCAAAACCCTGTGTAACCCAGGAGGAGCCTGGAGAGGTAGTAGGTGCACCAGAGGTACCAAAGTCCCCACGCATGCCACGACCACAAAAAAATAAGTTGCTAATGGGGCCAGTCTAGGTATCACCATGGAACCCACGAGTTAGTAAATTATCAATGACAAAGAAGGGAAAAGCTGTCACCATTGAAACAGAGGAGGAGGAGGAATATTTGCAAGCCTTGATTGCCCAAATTGAAGCATAGGACAATGAGGTGAAGAATTTTTCCCAAGTACCTTCAGCGATAAAGTTACTCCCCTACATCCCACTGTGAAAGGGACAACCAAGATATCGAATGACTTGGAGGCCATGAAGAGTGTGCTTCAGACCCTGCTTCTTCTAGATCAAATAAGGTTTGACATTTCACTATTGGGATGGGTGCCTAATATAAAGTTTGAATAATGGGACCTCACGGACAGCGAGAAGTTCCCACTGCTGGTCGTGGAGCAATTATTGCAGCAGAAATGGTTATGCGATGTGGAAAAGGTTGTGATACTACATTTACGGTGGATACCCCACTACCACCGCGCGCCCATCACTATTTTTTTCATCTGGCAATTACTATGTCTAGTACATGATGGGTATCTCTAGCTGGAGGAGTCGATTCCCATCACGACTAACTTAATTCACTGGATTTCTATGCTGCCCACCAAAGGAAACAATCCTACAGCCATAGTAGGAAAGAGTTGTGACATTGCCCTCGCGGAAGTGATGAAGGCCAAATATAAGCTAGAGAAGAGGAAGTGAGGGTATGTAATAGAAAGAATCAAGGACAAAGGGGTGCACGTAGCCACCCAGCTATTGGCTGACAAGGTCATGAGGAAATTCCATACAGATGAGGTGCCAGCATCTGTAATTGCATTGGCAGAGTAGTGTGTAGACAGGGTACAGTTCAACTGGGTGCAGTTTCTCTGAAATGATTTTTTGACAAAATGTATGGAGGTCCACGAGTAGGGTGAGACCTTCCACTATGCGTCGTTGCTCTTATCCATCTTGTTGGCTGTAGGGGAGCTACTGAGGGATAACCAGTTTCCCACCATTGAGAGGAACCTACCTGAATCTGCGAGATACACCTCGCTCTGGGTGATGAAAGACATGATGAGGGTTGTGAGATTAACATGTTTTGGGTGTTCATGAAGGTGAGCATCTGAAAATGGATCCACTGCAGGCTGCGCTTGTCCCTGACAATATACAACAGCTTACAAGCCGCAGCCAAATTCAAGGTAGATATGCATAATTTGTATATTCGGGCGCGAAAGGACCCAACCCGAACATGCGTAAAGCTTTCATTCATTGCAACAGATGATGCAATCTTCTACGTAATTGTGGCATGGTCTCTGGAATGGTGCGCTCTGGACTTGACAGAACTAGATTGTAGAACAACAGCAGAAGAAGGAAGCCAAGCTGCGCATCGTGAAGTTAGCGGAGCGAAATTGCTAGGAACAGGAAGCGACCGTGCAACGGAAGGCAATTGAGGCAACAACGACCATGCAGACGGCACAAGTCACAACCACTACCATTGAAGAGGCTAAGGAAGGAAAGGAAATGTCCATGGAGCCAGACATATAGGGGGAAGATCAACGAGAGGTACGTATGGACCCTATCCCGATTCAACTCAAGAGGCTGCGCACCTAGGAGAAAGCAGTGTCGCGGAAAAGGATAAAGGAATCAGAGCCAAAAAATTCCCTCGAGGAATTAATCATAGAGCAGACGACTGTTGGGGGTGCTTAGAGAGCAGTTGGAGGAATTACAGGTGCAACTCCTGGGAGTGAGTTCACCACATGACGTGGCGGGGCCATCCGATGATACTCAGCTGATGCGTGCCCACATGGGCCAACATTGGATTACCAAAAGGCGAAGTTTTGGTAGCAACCAAGGATGACAGGGCCATGATGAAGGGCTATGGGTTGAATTTGGCCACCCTTCCTAGAGAGATCCTATACCAGCTATAGGATGGGGTAACTGCTGAGCTCCGTGTCAGGGAAGGCCGCGCCCTCCAGATCTTAGTGGAGAAAAAGGGAAATCTGGAGTAGATCAATATATAATGCGAAGACTTGATTGCACACAACCAAGGATTGGAATAGGCCATGGAGGGGACCTGTAGCAATGTGCTAGAACTGGCTGTGCCAACGAAACTCCCAGTGGCCGAAAAGATTCATCACATAGTGGCAGGATTCCGTAGGGCCTAAGAGGAGGCCGTGAAAGTTCAGTTGGAGTTGAACTTGTAGATCACTGAGCTATGGCTGAGGGCACAACCCTCTACACCCCCAGAAGTCAGAGAGCAGCACCAATGTGCCATTCAATCAGGGTTGAAAGTGATAGAGCACACGGTACACGACTGCACAAGATTTTTGGATCAGTCCCTCCTCACGCTGACTTCATTGCAGGAAGATCCAACCATACAGCAGCTGGAGGCAGAAGCATGGTAGCTACAAAATGCATATGACAATGTCAGAGGAACTACACAAACGGTCGTCCTTAGTGCCTTACCAGAATGAAGGAGGCCCAGGCTCTTAAGGAACAAGTGGATGTTGCCCACCAAAAAGAAGCAATGCTGAAAGCTTTGATGAACTTGCTATAGTATCCTGTATGTCCAAGAGTCATGTGTAGTTGCTTAATGCTCCTTGGGCCCTCCAGATTTACTATCAATGCAATATTTGTAGGGTCCACCATCAGCCCTTGCTTGCATACCACACGACCCAGCAAGATCCCAAAGGGAACAGATAAGAGGCATTTCTTCAAGTTTAGTGCAATATGATATCTGCGACACATATCCAACATCAGGTGCAGAATTTATACATGGCGCTTCACTAAACTGAACATCATCCAATCATCAAAGTATACTTCCAAGAAGTTATGGATGAACTCCTTAAATGTTGCTATAACTACATGAGAGTGTAATCTTGAGTCCAAATGACATGACGGTATACTGGAAACAACCCCATTCCATAACGAAGGTTGTTTTCCTCCTATCCTCTGGCACGATCTTGATCTGATGATACCCTAAAAACCCGCCAATGAATGATTAGGCCTCCTTCTATCCAATGTTATCTAATACTTTATCAGTAAATAATGTCAGGAATGGATCATGGACACAGGAATCATGAAGCTCCCTCAGATCTATGCAAATCCTTATTTCACCCTTCTATTTCTTCTCCTGAACCACCATCGGGCTCACTCAATCAAATTCCTCCACAGGTTCTATGATGCTCGCCTCCAACATCTTATCCAGCTCTTGATGAACCTTTGGCTTGTATTTTGGATTAAGATGATATGGTATCTACTTAATAGGCTTTGTGTCTGGCTTCAGAGTAATCTTCATAACATCTAAGTCGCCTATTATGCCCTTCAGGTCCAAAAGCTTGGTAGGAAAAAGATCCTAGCACTCACACAGTAGCTCAGCAACTTTATCCACGATGGCATCATCCCAATAATCCCTAATCTTTGCAAACTTTGGTTCTGCTTTAGTACCAATGTTTACTTTCTTTGTCTTCAAAGGCATGGTGATGCATGGGTTCTCTATTTTTAGACCTTCAAATTTGTTATGCCCTTCTACTTTTGGGATATTAATGTTCCTTGGATCCTCTTCATCTTTTGTGGCAGTCACATTATAACATCCCAAGGCATGGTACAGTTGGGTGCTCCAATCTAGTTGGATCCACTCCAATGGTTCTTACGGCATTCTAGAGATAACTACCTTCATCTCCTATAGGGCTTCATCGATGATCATGAAGCCATCTTCAAGGCTGAAGGTTAATAAGAACCCTTCCCTCAATATATCCCACTCCGTGGTGCCATGGCAAAGTTTCGTTTCTAGATACAAGTTCATGGGAATTGTGTCCAAAGTATGGCAAAATAGGTGTACCCACTCTAGCTACGGTTCTGTTATATAAGCTTTAGTCCACTTCACTAGGTGATCACGTGGATCATCCTTCTCACTATATTTATCGACCAATCTACTGTTAAGCTGCCCAAACTGTAACCTCATCATTTTCCTATAATCCTGCCATCCCTCAAAGCTATCCTTATGCGTACCCCACCATCATTCAGGTGTAGCATGCAGTGTGAAATATAGTTCTTGGAAGCAGTGATCCTCAGGGACTTCATGCTCAAATGCATCCAAAAAATTATCCATGTCAGTTAAAACATCATAATAAGGTAAGTTCCTTACCTCCAACAAAACACAATGCAACAATTTCATCATCATATTACAATGCACTGTAGATACTTCATGCAAATGATTCTACCAATGTTCCAACTATTCATCTGAATTAGAGGTGCATGAACTCTCCCAGTCCCATGCAGTCCTTCCATCTGTCATCAGATTGATCCAGTCTTGATCTCGTGCCATTATTTTATAGATTTGATCTAGTTCATCATCACTCTCCTCATAATCATGGACTAGTTCAGTGTATCGTGCTCCTTCTACCGGATCCAACGATACTACAACGTGCAACAAATTCTTTTCAAATGACATTGTTTTCTTCTTCAAATTGATGACCCCATTCATGTGAATGGCCCAGTCAATTCCTAGGAGCATAGGGTATGGATTACTGTCATCAATGATCTCTATCACCTTAAAGTCAACCATCACGCTCACACCTTCTATATCAACTGTAACTCTGTATAATCGTCCCATAGAAATGGTCTTCTACTGGTTTGCCATTCTGAGCTAAATCAGAGACCATGTAGCACAGGTCTCCCCATTCTTTCCCATGTTTATTTTGGAAAAATGTTCGCATCATACCTAGATCCAAAATGACCTAGTCCATCTCATAATGTCCTATTTGTGCGGTAAGCCTCATCTCATGCCTTGTTCTTTCCTTGTGTTTGCCAATTTTTCTGACCACCTAGTTTCCATCAGGGACCTTCTTCTTGCTAGCACATTTGTTTATTAACTCCTACATGCCTTCCATAGCTTTCTGATCATGCAACATTTTTATGTAGTTCTCCAAAAACATAGTAAGCATAGAGGGATCAACCTCTGCAGACGCATGAGTGTCTTACTTCTTGTCCTGACTTCTCGAGGTGGATTCCTTAGCGAAGCTTTTCTTGGCCTCCATAATTTTTTCCTTAACACGCGCTAGATCAAAATCCACTTCCTTTTCTAGGGCCTTGCAGACCCATCTTCCTTCTTCAGGCTATTTACGCTTATCATTGTCAGTCGTTATTCTACTCCTCACTACTATATTCACACTCTGATCTTCCTCGTGGGGCTCAACTCTCATCATTTGTAAGTTATGTGTAGGTTTCTGAGGATGTGCTTTCTTCTCTTACATCTTAACTATTAGCAGTGGGAATTATTATATGGTATGGTCAACATGATTGCAGTATTGACATGACAAGTGTGTTTGATTCTAGCATTCTCATGCATAGTTCCCTGGCATTTCGCAGTTGTAGCAGATAACCTATCCATGACCTCTAATAGGTCCTCCTCCTCTGTGGCCTTATCCTCTTCCCTGATAACCCCTGCGTGCTCTTCCAGTGCTCTACTCTAGAGGTCGAGTTTATGCTTTCATCCAGTATCTAGGTGTTCTTTCCATCATCATCTCATAGATGCGACAGTGGCGCTCATCATGGCCCACAGATTTATAGAACTCACAGAACAAGTGCTAGGGTGTCTGAATGAACTTTTGAAGGAAATGACAATTATCTGTTGTGTGTTTTCTAGCAACCTTACAAATATCGCACCATAGTGCAACCCCCATGCTCGAACTTGCAGGGTTTCTGTCTTTAAGGGGATTGGCCCCCCTCCTGTAATATAATTCATGAATACATGACAATGGTATTTATTGTGCCCCTATCTCTTACACTTTAGACACCAGAATTCCACACACACCTTTGGTTTAGTCTCCTTGTCTTTCTTCAAGCTCTGAAATTCCAAGCAGAGGCTCTATAACTGGGAGTGAATCTGCTATATCCCCATGGTCACATCTTGAATGGGTGTTGCATGCAACCTCATCACGATTTCCAAGGCTTCTGCCTGAGTTCCTATATTCTATTGTGATAGATCAATCCTCAAGTGGGGCAAAAGTGAAGCTATAAACCATTCACGATGCTGACTTTCTGTGAGATGCATGTTAGCTTCTCGAATCACACATTTCAACCTTTGATCTAATTCCCAAGGTGTCTCATCAACCCTCATCGCGATTTCCTGAAAGCCAACTATTGACCATGAGTCAGACTTAGGCTTACTAAACTCTCTATTTAAAGTAGCCTTAGTATCTCTTAGCAATGCTAGAGGATTATCAGAACAATACGTAGTGTACCAAGTTAACATGTGATCCTGCGGAGTAGTAACCAATTGTGCCTTCTTTATATTGTCATCAGTAATATATTGCACTGTCCACATAACATTCGCAACAAACTAGAACTGCTATGTGTCTTCACTCCCTATGCCTTTGAAAATCAGTAGCTTCATGGTGTTCGCCATGTTGGATGGTGGTGGTGGGGGTGGAGGTGTGGGTGAAGGTGTATACAGTGGAGGTGGAGGTGCAGGTGGAGTGGATGGCTGATGTGTTCGTGGAAAACGCTATATTAGCAGTTGAACAATGCTTTGTGGTAGAGTTCGTTTTGCCTCTTCATCGTCACTCAAAGCAGGTCAAATCAATGGACTATACTTTGGTCTTGATCCTTCATGATTTCTAAAGAGTCTTCCAATTCGTGTAGCTCCAAAGATTTAGGAAATGGCATAACTATCTTCCACTTCACGTAGATCTGAACATCGAGGAGTGGTCCTTTGAAAAGTCATTGCTCCACTTCTCTGTAGCTAACTGAGGTATCAACTGTGAATTCTGTAATAAATCCTCCTATAATTCGATCGAGCCAGTGATTGACAACCTGTGATATGATCTTTAGAGGCTTCTAATTGTCACACTAATTCAGGAGTCCACACTATTGGACTGTCAAGCTTCCACCTCACTTGACCATCTGCCAACTTAGCTAACCACTCGTATAATTCAATCGGGAAGGTGCAGAAGAAAATTTTGTGCATGTCCATATACAAATGCCTATCCAATCACTGTTCCTTTGATAGACATAGATTCCTATTTTCTTATGTCGTGAACTCATGAATCTTCTAATCCAACCACTTTTCAATTTCTTTCATGGTTGGCTTCGAGGGGGAAACCTCCTTTACATTACATAAATGAACAATTCTTGGATGATACAAATGACAAAACCTCCTTTCTATATATAGGAGTCTAAGGAGTCACAATATAACCCAGCCGACCTAACAATAATAATATAAAGCCACAAAAATAACAATAGAGGGATTCTATGGGGCACAGTAATAACAATATGGGGGAAATAGGGGCACAACAATATTAATAAGGGGTACAACTACAATAGTAATGGGGTAATCACTAGTATTATAGGGACCCAACATGCCCCTCTCCTT
>APFE030666009.1:4827-22852 GCA_000404065.3 Pinus taeda
TTCTCTGCTCCACTAGTATTGGTGCACAAGAAGGATGGATCATGGTGCATGCGTTTGGATTATAGGGAGCTCAACAAGCTCACTATTAAAGATAAATTTCCCATTCCTATCATTGATGAATTATTGGATGAATTGCATGGATCAATTTACTTCACCAAGTTGGATCTTCGTTCAAGATATCATCCAATCAGAATGAAGACATTTCGAAAGCAACATTTAGAACCCATGAGGCTCATTATGAATTTTTTATCATGCCTTTTGGCCTTACCAATGCACCTTCTAGAGTTCAAGATTTTATTAATTCCATTTTAAAACCCTTCCATAGAAAATTTGTGTTAGTATTTTTTGATGGTATACTAATCTACAACAAGTCTTGGAAGGATCATGTTCAACATGTTGATAGGGTGCTCAAACTATTGGAGGAGAAACAATTATATGAAAAAAGATCCAAATGTTTCTTTGGCATACAAGAGTTGGAATATTTGGGTCATATTGTATCTCATGAAGGTGTTAAGGTAGACCCTAACAAATTAAAGCCTAAGGAATGGAAAACCCCCATGTCCATAAAGCATCTGCGAGGATTTCTTGGGTTGATAGGGTATTATCGTAAGTTTTTTTAGAATTATGGGAGAATAGCAGCACCTCTAACAACATTATTGAAGAAAGATGCATTTTCATGGATCCCAAAGCAACAAAGGCCTTTGAACAACTTAAAGAGGAAATGTGCCAAGCACCAGTCTTAGCTATGTCGAACTTCACAAAATCCTTTATTGTGGAATGTGACACCTCAAGAAATGGAATTGGTGTTGTTTTAATGCAAGAAGGAAGACCCATTGCTTTCGAAACTCTTCCAATCAAAGGAAAGTATTTACACAAATCTATTTATGAGAAGGAAACGTTGGCAATACTACATGCACTTAAGAAATGGAAACCCTACCTAATGGGAAGACACTTCAAGGTAAAAATGGATCATGATTGTCTTAAATATTTTTTAGAACAAATATTATCTTCAGAAGAATAGCAAAACTAGGTCAGAAAGATGTTGGGTTATGACTTTGAAATCATCTATAAAAAAGGGAAGAAAAATGTTGTGGCAGATGTACTCTCGAGGAATGATGATGATGTGGAAGCATTGCTTTGTGCCATTTATATTATACAACCAGATTGGATAAATGAAGCAAGGGATGAATGGAAGAATGATGAAGAAGTGCGGGAACTCATTCAAAAGTTACAATAAGGTCACAGTGCATCTGATACATTTAGCTCGAAAAATGATTTGTTATGATACAAAGATCACTTATACCTATGTAATAACTCCCCACTCAAACAAAATATTCTAATGGAATTGCACACTTCAACCTTAGCAGGGCACTCAAGATTTTTAAAAACTTACCACAGGGTTAAGAAGGAATTTATTTGGGATGGCCTTAAATCCGATATTCAAAAGTTTGTGGTGGAATTTTTGGTTTGCCAACAAAATAACGTTGAAAAAATTAAGACCCCAGGGCTATTACAACCTTTATCCATTCCAAGCCAATGTTGGGAGGAGGTTTCAATGGATTTTATCATAGGTTTATCCAAGTCCAAAGAAAAGAGTGTCATCATGGTGGTAATTGACAGACTTACCAGGTATGCACAATTTTGTGCATTATCTCATCCATTTAAAGGTAGTACAACTTCTACTGCATTTATGGAAATAATTCAAAAGCTACATGGAAACCCAAAGATTATTGTAAGTGACAGAGATCCCATTCTCACTGGAAATTTTTGGACATAATTATTTGCTTGTCTCGGTACTTAGTTAGCTCATAGCTCATCTTATCATCCTCAATCAATGGGAAAATTGAGATAGTAAATAAATTTTTTGAAGGATATCTTCATTGATTTTTCCTTGATAAACAGACACAATGGGTCAAATGGTTGCCTCTGGCTAAATGGTGATATAACACTTCCTTCCATACTCCAGCAAAAATGACCCCATTTATGGAACTTTATGGATATCATCCACCATCCATCACATCATATTTAAGAGAAAATTCTAAGGTTCAAGCAGTGGAAGATCACATCAAACATCAACAACAATTTCTCCAACTCTTAAAGGATAACCTCACTTTGGCACATAATAGAATGAAACAATAGGCAGATCAAAATCGTAGCAAAAGAAGTTTTGATGTAGGTGATAGGGTATTCCTATGGATACAACCATATAAACAAATGTCCCTCAATCAAGCTAAGAAGGATAATAAATTATCACCAAAGTATTATGGTCCATACAAGGTGTTGCAAAAGATTGGTACTATGGAATACAAATTGGAGCTTCCTGTAACTTCCCGAGTGCACTCAGGTTTCCATGTTTCGTGTTTAAATAAGGTTATAGGTGACAAGGTCCCACTTCAAACAATATTGCTAGAAATTGGTGAGGAAGGAAAAACTATATTGGAACCTGAAGTAGTCACAGTAACAAGAACTTGACAACTACCAAATCAATCAATTTCGGAGTATCTCATCAAGTGGAAGAATTTACCCACTGAAGATTCCACATGGGAGGATGATAATTTTATACAGAAGCATCCATAACTACTCAAGTGTTGAGGACAACACTTTTTTGAAGGAGAGGGGCATGTTAGGTCCCTATAATACTAGTGATTACCCCATTACTATTGTCATTTATAGCCTTATTTTTATTATTGTCCCCTATTGTCCCCATATTGTTACTAGTTGTGCCCCATAGAAGCCCACTATTGTTATTTTTGTGCCCTTATATTATTATTATTATTATTATTATGTCGGCTTTGATTATATTGTGACCCCTTAGACTCCTATATATAGAAAGGAGGTTTAGTCATTTGTATCATCCAAGAATTGTTCATTTGTGTAACGTAAAGGAGGTTTCCCCCTCGAAGAGGTTGAATTTGAAATTGTTGATCTATATTTTCTATCTTTTTGTGAGTTGGTCCATAACACAATGAAATTTTTTTGTCAAAGCTACATAGATTTTCAACACTCCCTCTTAGCTAGGGAGGTAATTTTTCATTCTCTCTCAAGATCAATATTCCCAACCAATTCATCAGTCTCATGACTCATATCCTAAGGAAGGGATTGCAATCCAAGTCTCTCTCTCCCTCTCTGTCAGGATCAATCTCCCCAACCAAAATCATAGGTATCAAAGCACATAGTGTAAGGGAGATATCAGTCTCATCATAAGGAAAGATACATAGGATCCATTTCATCTAAAATCATCTCCTCGACCATAACGTCTCACAACATACTACCTAAGGGATGAATCATCAAATCAAAACATCTCTCGAACCCCAAGGTCTTACAACACACAACCTACAAAAGGAATCAAAAATAAATCTCTAAGACCATAGGGTCTCATAATACAAAACCTACAAGAGGAATCACCAATGCAATACATCTCCTAGAACACAAGGTCTCACAACATGCAAACTATGGGAGGAATAACCAGTACATATCTTGGACCAAAAGGTCTCACAACACACAACCTACAGGAGATGGTCCATAATATGATGTTATGTAACCAGTGCTCCCTCTCTCTCAGAGAGGGGTTATCAATTACTCCAATTTATTCTCTGAAATGACCATTCGTCTAGGACAATGTATTTTTTAAAACATCATCAACCTGCTTATTAGCAGAAACATATTTGAGCCTCACAACTCCTCTCTAGACAATATTCCGATGCAGTGATATTTGATCTTGATGTGATTTGATACTTCATCGAACATAAGGTTCTCAAAAAGCTTTATAGATCTTTGATCACCAAAATAGACGATAGTTGGCTCCAACATTTGATCAAACAAACCAGAGAAAAAATTTCGAAACCATGTATCCTCACAATAGGTTGCCTAGTAGTAATGTATTCAACTTCAATTGTACTTTGATCAATAAAGGTATTTTCTACCAGACCAAGAAATGATAGTAGAGCCCAAGTTAAAACAATATATAGAGGTGCTCTTTCTATCATCATAGCTACGGGCCTAATCAACATCAGAGAAACCATACAATTTCCATTCCCCATTAGAAGCATATATCAGGCCATACTTAATGATACCTTGTAGGTATCTCAATATGTGTTTAGATGTAACCCAATGTACACGATGAGGCTCAACCAAGAATTGAATCAATGTATTCACAACATAACAAATATCAAGCCTGGTGTTCACAAGATAATTCAATGAACCAATCAATTTCGGATACATAGTTGGAACTATCAAATCATAATCATTGTCCCATTTCTTCTTCAAATTCTTCACATAGGAGTGTCTATGGACTTTGATCAGATATTGATCCAGGACTTTAATGATAGCTCAAATTTGGAAGTGTTTAAAAGAGTGTTGAACCTGAACGACTGGATAGATCTCGTCTTCCCGATTACAATGCCATGAATGATTTGAAAAACTGACACCATATGAAGAAGTTATCGCAATTTGAAAAACTCTAGTAAATTGCAATTCCTAAGAATAAAATGGTTTTTTGAAAATATTAATAAAAGAATATTCCAAGGAATATTCCTTTTGGCAAAACAATTAGGAACTGACATGTGGCAAGCTCAGAGGCTGTCACGTGGCTTTGGAATGGCATGGTAAAATTTTGTTGGGTCCGACGGAGTCGAACCCATGACCTCCGGCAAGACAGGACCACACGCTAGCACCCCCACTACATTGTTTCTTAACAGTCTATGGTCAAATGTTCTATTTAAAATTTAATGGATTTTGGTTTTAGGGTTAGGACCACCAGCGGTCTTACCCACCAGCAGTCCCCAAAAAGTTGTCACATGTAATCACTGACTAGAGCAAACCACACGGTTTGCGGGATGACCACTAGCCTTAATGACTTTATCACTAGCCGCCAGGAGTAACCTATCACATGCGCACTCGATGTCGATAGTCATGGTTAGTCCAATAGTTATAATTTGGTGCTAAAGTTGGAGGATTCCACTATTTTCGGGCCTGCTGCCAGATTTGGCGACGTTCTTCCAGATTTAGTGGAGGATCTCTAGGGAAAATTGCCTAAAGGCACTCCAAAAGTCGTTTTCGACCTAAGTGAGTGAAACAAGAGGCTTTCTAGGCTATTTGAGGCCTTCTAAATCTAATGGAATAGTCCAAAGAAGCTGAAGAAGCCATTTTCAAGGAGATTTTCATCCAGGGAGATTTTGGAGCTCAGTGTCACTAGGGGTTGGAGGCAATTGTAGGAGCTACCAATATCCGTTCTCAATGAACCAATAGTCATTCCTGACTATAATGAGCCTTCTGAATCCATTGCAAGGGTTTAAAAAAGCATCTAAGGACTTCTAAAGGCCGAGATGATACAGGGAAGTTTCATGCAGCCTAGTGCCAACCGTGGAGGAAGGCTTAGATCGGGGATGCAATGCTTATTTTAAGAAAATGAACAGTCTATTGTTGAATGTTTGATATGTGTTGGAGATAGTAGAAGAGGTTTCAGAGATAGTTGAAGAATTTTGAAGGAGTTAGTGCCATCAAGAAGCTTAGGGAAGCTCAATGCACCGATTGAAGGGACCAATTCTAAGGGATATTAGATCTGTTTACAGAATGATGAAAGCCATGAAAGGTATATAAATGGTTTTCTAAGCCCATTGGTTTAGTTTAGTAACCACTGGAGTTGAGCGTGGAACTTGTAGAAGAAACTTTTCCATAATCCCAAAGAGCCAAGTCAATATGACAAAAGCTCAAGGAGACGTAGCCCACGATATTCGAGTGAACTCCTAGATTAAATTTTTTGTTATGTGTTGATGTTTATTTGCTGCATTATATGGCTGTTATGTGTGTCTAATATCATCAAAAACAAATCAACTTAAAGCACTTAAACATTTAAAAACAAACAAAGACATACACCTGTTTCAAGTACTTAATTACGCAAATGTCAACATAAGCTAGATCATATATTTGTAAGCTTTGGAGTGAGAGGTTCTTGTAAGCATAAAAAGTTGTTAAACCCTCATTTCAGATCAGGTGGTATCAGAGCAAGATGCTTGATTGAAAGAGCAAAATATTGCTTGTTTAACTTGATAGGTGTTTAAACAGTACAAAGGATCCTGCTGTTTGATTGTTTGTAAAGTGACTATTGTTTGAGTTTGTAAAGGTGAAGAGAAAGCTATTGAAAAGCTAAGTCCAGGAGAGGAAAAGAAGGAAGAAAGGCTGAAGAAATTCTCCTTACCCAAAGGACCTCAAGGCAATCCTTGAAGCAGAAGAGGGTTTGTTTGCAAAAAGTTGCTTGAATTAGAATTTGATTCTACTGCCATTTAGTTCAGAAATTTGTCATTAGTTCTTTGAAAGTTTTGTGAATATTGTTGAAGTGATTTTATTCCTTTTGATGATGACAACTTATACAAGTGATTTTTCCCAATCCTCTTGTTTCACAAGATTCTTTGATGAATACTTGAAGTGAGATTTGTTCATCATGATGTATATGGTGAGAGAAATGAGCACTGAACTTCGAGAGTAGATGAATTCCATGAAGGAAGAGAAGCAGTTTCTTTATGAAAAATTACAGGAAATGGAGAGACAACTTCATATTGCAAATATGGATCTAGAAAAGATGCATGAGTTGGAGACATAGCTCCTTGCTACCAAAGAAGCCTTAGTCAAGTATCAGCTTGAAGAAGAGGTAAAAAATTCTATTTTGTCTTCAATTTCCTCTAAGAATGTTTATGTTGGTCCTTTTGAAAAACATACAAGAGGCATAGGGTCCAATTTGATGTCCAAAATGTGCTATGAAGGAAAAGGATTGGGAAAACATGCATAGGGTATTTTTGAGCCAATAATGGTTGAGGAAAGGCCTAAGTATTTGGGTCTTGGCTATGGACAATCTTATGGAGAAAGTTCCGAAGCAATCATGAAGGAAATTGAAACAATTCCTAGAAGGAGTTTCATTTTAAGTTCCCTACCTCAAGTTTTTAAATATTGTATTCTTAGGGAATGCAATTGTTTGAAACATCATTTGCAGGAAGAAGATGTACATAAACATACACTTGAACTAGAAAGTTGTGAAAGCTCTAAAACTATTGAATGGATTGAAGGTGTTCCAAAGGAAGCTACTTCTTCATTTGATTCACCTCCTAATGAAGGTAATGAAGGTGGAAGAGAAAGATATAAATATGATTTCCATCGCACTTCTTTTGATTATGTTAAGCATGGTAAATTTCCGCATAAGCATTGGAAAAGAATTGCATGTTCCTTTTGTGGTTTCGTTAACCATAGTGTTTCTAGATGTTGGAAGAGAATGGCCACATACAAGAAACTTTTGAAGGAAAGAAGGAAAGAAGACAAAGGTCCATTGGACAAGGAAAATTGTGTTGTCAAGAAGATGAACATGTGTTGTACTTGTTGCCATAAACAAGGACATATTTTTGAAAGGTGTTGGACTTTGAACCCAACAATGCTTCCACGAAATTTGAAGAAAGTGGAGAGAGAGTATGGTAATAATGGAAATGAAGTTTCCATAATCGATGTATTTTAGGATGATCCACATGTTGATGTTGATGTGTAGTAAAAGGAAACACCTTTGGTGTGGATTGGTAAGAAATGATTAGAGTTCTTATCCAATTAAAGTTACATGTCTTTTGATGAGAAAATAAATGTGTCACATCTATTTGCATTTCTTTGTTAATGGAATGTAAGTTGCAGGATGGAAAAGTTGAGTATGTAGACTCACTTTATTGCAGAAAAATTATATTCATTTCAGCTTTGAAAGTACATGTACATGTAGTCAAGGATCTTGTACTTATGATTGTACTTAAGAGAAAGTTGAAGAATCGAATCCATGCATGAGGATGGAATGTATGAACATAGGAATGTTAATGATTTACTTGTATTTGAACATGTATGTAATTGACTTGGTGGAAAGCTATTGACCATCATATTGTTTTGTTTAAACATGCATGTAATGTCATGTTGACTTGGATAAGTTGACATGGTCTCCAAGATGGTAAAAGGGAGATAATGATGAAGTGTTTCATCTTTGTAAAAGAATCATTAAAATTCTTTTTGTACATGCTTGACTTGAAGGGTCAAATGTTTGAAAAGACATGATTTTTGTCGGCTTGGGATTTAGTCAATCATTTGTACACAAGATGTAAAGACATGATGATGATTCACATGATGTGAAATTTGTTTCTTTTGATGGAGCAAGAATTTATGTCGTCAAGTTGTTTTCTTGTATTTTGACATCGTCTGCTGAAGGAGATTTGTAGCAGCAAAGGTCACCATGGAAGTTGCTTGGAAGCAATGTTCGGCTACCTTATGTACATTGTAAATGAGTTCAAGGAAGACAATTCTTAACAAGAGGACAAGCGCATCCAAGAAGGGAAGTGTCAACTACCTTCGAGTTTTGGTTCAAAGGCACCAGCCATGCAGGCGAGTCTATGGAGGTTGAAAGAAGAGGGTACTGTACTCTCATCTACTATTCAAATGAGTATATTAGTCTTTTGGTGTCCAAAAGATTCCCAATGGGGAGTAGTGATAAGATATTGATCCAGGACTTTAATGATAACTCAAATTTCAAGGTGTTCGAAAGAGTGTCAAACCTAAATGATCAGATAAATCTCGTCTTCCTTATTCTGGCATCATGAACGGTTCGAAAAACTAACATTGTATGAAAAAGTCCAGTAAACTGTAATTTCCAAGAATAAAATGATTTTTGGAAAATATTAAAAAATAATATTCCAAGGAATATTCCTTATAATAGTCCCTGAAATATTCCTTTTGGTCGACCAATCAGGAGCTGACATGTGGCAATCTCAGAGGTGGCTGTGTGGCCTTGGAATATCATGGTAAAATTTTGTTGGGTCCGACGGAGTCGAACCCATGACCTCTAGCGAGACAGGACCACACGCTACCACCTCCGCTACATTGTTTCTTAGCAGTCTATGGTCAAATGTTCTATTTAAAGTTTAATGGGTTGTGGTTTGAGGGTTAGGACCACCGGCAGTCTTACCTGCCAACAATCCCCAAAAAGTTGTAAGTTGTACCCACCGATTGGAACAAACCACATGGTTTGCGGGATGACCACCAGCCTTAACGACCTTATCCCTAACTGCCATGAGTAACCTATCACATGCGCACCCGATACTGATGGTCACAATTCGTCCAATGGTTAGTAGTTGGTGGTAAAGTTGGTTGATTCTGTTATTTTCAGGCCTGCTACCAGATTTGGTGGCCTTAACTGGAGTTCTTCCAGATATAGGATCTCTAGGGAAAATTTCCTAAAGGCACTCCAGAAGCAGTTTTCGACCTAAGGGAGTGAAAAAAGAGGTTGGCTAGGCTAATTGAGGCTTTCTGAAGCCAATGGAATAGTTTAGAGAAGCTAATGAAGCCATCTTCAAGGAGATTTTCATCCAATGAGATTTTGGTGCTCAGGGCCACTAGGGGTTGGAGGTAGTTGTAGGAGCTACAAGTATCCATTCTTAGCGAACCAACAGTTATTCCTGAGTGTAATGATCCTTCTAAATCCATTGCAAGGGTTTACAGAAGCATATGAAGACTTCTAAAAGCTGAGATCCTACAGGGAAGTTTCAGGTAGCCCAGTTCCAACCATGGAGGAAGGCTTAGATCGGAGATGCAGTGATCATTTTGAGAAAATGAACAATTTATTGTTGATGTCTGATATGTGATGGAGATAGTAGAAGAGGTTTCAGAGACATTTGAAGAATTCCGAGGGAGTTAGTGCCATCAAGAAGCTCAGGGAAGCTTAGTGCACCAATTGAAGGAACCAAGTCTAAGGGATCTTAGATCTAATAGATTTGAGACTTCTGCGATCTGCATTTTGTGTGGTTATGTCTTCCAGATCCATCATCAGGCTTAGATATGTGAAGAAGTCAGAGAATGATGTGTAATAAATAAAGGGTATGGTAAAGATGGTAGTGTAAAGGGTCGACAGGTTTTGATAATGGTGTGGTTTTAATTAATTTCTAATTAATTTAATGTAATTTTAATTCTAATTTATTTATTTATTTATTTTAATTTAATTTTAATTTCTAATTTAATTTAATTAATTTAATTTTTAATTTAATTTAATTCAATTCAATTTAATTTTAATACTAGAGTTAGGTTAACTAATGGATTAAATGAAATTAAATGAGTTTAATTTAATGTTTTTAAGGAGTGATTTAATTTAAATTAAATTTGATTTGATTAAATTTGATTTTAATATTAGAGTTAGGTTAACTAATGAATTAAATGAGATTAAATGAGTTTAATTTTACTAAGGTTTTTAAGGAGTGAAAGAGGAGGCCCAAGAGGCAATGCGGTTAGGATTGTCTAGGATATGGTAGAATCCCTTGTTAGCGTGGGAATCCAATTATCACTTATTTTCCAACCTTCATCACGGTTTAGGCTATTGGGGTGTTTTCCTATTTTGATAGCTTCTCTAAATTTTCTATGGTGGTAATGCTCTATTTTGGCCACAACACAGGAGTTTTCAATGCAAATGTGATGATTGGTTTTACTAGAGTGCTCAGCCAATGTTGAGGTTTTCAAGCGGTTATGTTTAATGTCTGCAGCATGTTCTTGAATCCTAGTTAATATAGAACGACTAGTTTCACCAATGTAGGCCTTGCCATATGAACAAGGGACCAAATAAACCCCTTTGTGGTGTTTAGGATCAATAGGATCTTTTACCAACTTTAGACATCTGTTAATTGCTTTCATGGGTTTAAAAGTGGTTTTTATATTGTTCTTTTTTAAAGATGTGTGAAATCTTGTCAGTGGTGCCTAGAATGTAGGGAAGGTGAACCTTACCGACATAATCATCCATTTGTTGTTTGTTTTTGGGATTCTCAGCTTTTTTGAAAGCATTGGTTCCTTGGTGTCTCTTGTATCCATTCTTTTTTAAAACATCAAAGAGGTGGTTCTTTTCTTGCTCAAAATTATCACGATCTGAAATATGTATCACTTTTGTGGCTAGAGTGTTGAGCACCCCAAGTTTCTGAGCCGGATGATGGTGAGAGTTAGCATGCAAGTACTGTTCAATCTGGGTTTTCTTATGATAGACTTGGTGAGATATTGTGCCATCTTGGTTTCTTTTTATTAGGATATCGAGAAAGGGAAGATAACTGTTTTCTTCCACTTCCATCGTAAATTTGATGGAATTCGATTGGCTGTTAAGGTGTTCTAGGAATTTGTTTAATTTTTCTTTTCCATGAGGCCAAATGACATAAGTGTCATCAATAAATCTTTTCCATAGTTTAGGTTTTAAAGGGGAAGACTCAATGGCCTTGGTTTCAAAATGTTCCATGAACAAATTAGCAATGATGGGAGACAGAGGTGATCTCATGGCCACACCGCAAGTTTGTTCGTATATCTTATCCTTGAAGCTAAAAAAGGTGGATTTTAGACAAATTTCTATCAATTTAGCTATGTTAGGGTCAATGATTTTGTGAATAACATTCATAGCTTCATCTATAGGAATGTTGGTATAGAGAACTTTTACATCAAAGCTCACTAAGATGTCATATTTGTCTAGTTTTATATGTTTGATCTCATTAATGAAATGATTGGAATCCTTGACAAAGGAGCTGGTGTTACCCACCAAGGGTTTAAGCTTCTTAGCAAGATATTTAACGAGATGGTAAGTAGGGCCTCCAATCCTATTGACAATGGGTCGAATAGGTATACCTTCTTTGTGAATTTTAGGGGTTCCATAGATCCTAGGGGTGTAGGGGTTAGTTTCAATAAGATTCTTAATATTGTGTTCATTGCTCAATTTTATTAAGTTATTGACATTCTTAGAGATCTTTTTTATGGGATTCTTTTTTAATTTAATGTAACAACCACTATTGGTTAAGTGGTCTAGCATTTTCGCATTGTAGTCTTTTGTGTTCATTATAACAGTCGCACCCCCTTTGTCAGCCTTCAGCACCACAATGTCAGGGTTTTGGTTTAAAGTTTTAAGAACGAGGTATTCTTGTTTAGAGATGTTGCTTCTAGGAGGCTTAACTTTTATGAGGATTATGGAACAATCCTGTATGATAATTTCTTTAATATTGTCTGGCATGTCCTTTATCCCATATTCTATACTACACAAAATATCTTCTTTGGGGATAGTGCATGGAGAAATAGCAAAAATCAAGCCTTTTTCAAGTAAACGTAAAGTGACTTTGTCAATATGGGTGTTGGAGAGATTTATTATACTTACTTTTCCATCATCAGTTGTCATTTTCTAACTGTTTATTTCGATTTGTTGAGATTCTGTTCTGTCACCTCTCGTGTCATCTATCATGAGATTATTGTCTTCAATGGGGGCCTTACCAGTGTCTTCATTGGGGGAATTATCGTATTTTTTGCTCATTTTTCCATTAATTATAGTTTTAGTTTATGTCACCATGGGTTTAACTCATTTTCTAGAGATTGTGGCAGTTCCATTCTCACTGCTCCTGTTCTTGATAATCCCATTGTCATGTTTTGTATGGGTCCAAGTCTCACTGTTCAAAAAATGTTGTGGTATTGTTTTTATTTCCCTGATTTTATTGTCCCATAGATTCGATGATGCGGTATTATTATTTTCACTATTTGACAAATCTGGTAGTGTAGTTTTGTTATTGATTCCACTGTCCACCTGAAGTGTTTGTGACATGTTGGTTAGCAACTATGGTGTTTCGTTCTCCAGCAGATGTGCATGTGACATACTACGACCTGTGTTAGCTTTGGTAATGCTTTTGTTGGATTCTTAATGACTTGTATTCATGGAAACCAAATATGTAGTTGCCATCTTATTGCATTCAGACGTGGTTTTATGTGTTGTTTCATTCACTGCAATGTAATGTGATTCATCATTCAAGATAAGGGACTTAAGAAATGTTATCTACATGGGTTTGATTTTGGAATGCGTGTGAGGTATGGAGGCTGCCAAGGGGTTTATATCATCGCTTGATTTCTTTTCTAATTTTTCAAATTTCAGGGTTTGTTTTCGGTTTTTGCATTCTTTAGTTTTAAGGGATTTAAGAGCCGTGCATGAGTCTATTCTAGACCACAAGGCAAGTTCAATGAGGTTAGATAGATTAAGGTGCAGTTTAAGAGATTTCATGTTTAGATCTGTTTGCAGAATGATGACAGCCATGAAAGGGATATAGATGGTTTTCTAAGCCCATTGGTTCAGTTCAGTAACCTTTGGAGTTGAGTGTGGAACTTGTAAAAGAAACTTTGTCATAACCCCAAAGAGCCAAGTCAAGATGACGAAAGCTCAAGGAAACATAGCCCACGATATTCGGGTGAACTCCTAGATTAAATTTGATGTTATGTGTTGATGCTTATTTATTGCATTATATGGTTGTTATGTGTGTATAATATCAGTAAAAAAAAAATCAACTTAAAGCACTTAAATAGTTAAAAACAAACAAAGGCATACACATGTTTCAAGCACTTAATTCCGCAAATGTGAACACAAGCTAGATCATATATTTGTAAGCTTTGGAGTGAGAGGTTATTGTAAGAATAACAAGTTGTTAAACCCTCATTTCAGATCAGACTTGCAGTCCATCATTCCAAATATTTTAAGAATCAAAACAATGTACTTTCCTTTCCATACAAATATGCCATCGGGTTTTTTGCCAAATTTCCAATCCAAAATAGAAATGCATTCATCTTGAATTTGGAAACTGGATCCTTCTTACATTGGATAATCAGTACTTCAACTTCTATTAGAAACAAGTCGTCTACATACAATAGAAATATCAGAGGTTCACCTGCAATAAATTTTAAATAGAGGTTCAAATCAACATCGCTCTTCTTTAAGCTAAGACTCAATAGATATCAATCAATATGGGAGTACCATGCACAAGGGGCTTGCTTCAATTTAAAAACATGTGTCTCTCTATTATGTACCTCAAAACCTTGAGGTTATTCAATATAGACTTCTTCTTCAATGACCCCACTCAAAAAAGAAGTTTTGACATCCATTTGATGCAATTTCCAACTTGCAATAGGTGTAAGAGAAACAACAAATCTAATAGATGCATACCTGGAAACTGGAGCAAAGGTGTCTTCATAATCCTCTCCCTCTTTATGGGAGAACCCGTGAGCCATAGATCTAGCCATGTATTTTTCAATACTTCCATAAAAACATTATTTATCTTGTAGATCCACTTTGAAAACACAACATACTTCCCTTCAGGTCTTAGCATGATGTCCCAAACATCATTCTTCAATATGGATTAATATTCTTCAGTCATTTCAAATTTCCATACTTTTTCTTCGATAGCCTCTTCATAGGAGGATGGCCTAGACTCAATGATCTTACATGACAAGAATGTATAACCAAAATATTTCTTTGGATTTTTCTTTCCCTGAAGTTTGCACGAGCAACAACATGTCCTTCAACTTCCTACAATGTCTTTTCTAACCAAGAAAGTCTCTTTCTAGTCTTAGGTACAAGATATTTTGGAGATTCAACAGTTTCATGATCAGTGGATTCTTCGGGAGGGATTGATTCATTAATTTAGGTTCTTTAGACCTTGATTCCACATTCTTTGGAGCCACCTGTAATTCATCATTAGAGTATAAGTGTGAACTCTTGGACTTCCATATTGTAGTATCCTCATAAAAAATAACATCCCTGCAAATCTCAATATATCATTTCCCTATAATATAGATCCTAAAGGCCTTAGAATTTTCACTATAGCCAACAAAAGTGCCCTTCTTCTCAGATGGTTCCAATTATATCCTTTTCCCTTTGAGAACATGAACAAAAAAAAGGAAACAAATATTCTTAAATGTTCAAAATTTAGCCTCTCACTTGCAAAGACCTCTTCAGGAGTCTTATAATCCAAAATTTAAAGTGTGCATTGGTTTTGAACGTAGACAATAGTTCTTGCAGCTTCTCCCCAAACAAACATAAGTAACTATTGATCATGAATCATGGCCTTAAGAACTTACATGATGGTCTTGCTCTTTCTTTCAATAGTTCTATTTTGTTCAGGGTAGTAGTGAACTATCAACTCCCCCTTAATTCCATCATCCCTGTAGAAATTAATCAATTCATTGGATACATATTCCTCACCATTATCAGACCTTAAATTCTTGATCGTTCTCCTTGTATAATTTTCAACATGTGCTTTGAATTCATGAAACTTCTAAAATACTTGATCCTTGGTCTTTAAGAGATATATCCATGTTTTGCAAGAATATTCATCAATGAAAGATTCATAATACAAGCATCAACCTAAGGTTTTATTAGGCATGGGCTGATAGACATCATAATGCACAAGATCCAATATTCCTTTGGATCTACTATCACTATTAGTGAATATTTATTTAACATTTTCCCCAAGGACACATCCTTTGCATACTCCATCATGGTTTGTTTTAAGTTTAGGTACAACTTTCACAAAATCTTTCAATCTAGCCAAATATTTTTAATGCACATGACTGTATCTTCAATGCCAAATCTCACTAAGTTCAATACACATTCAATAGTATTATGTAGAAGAGATTGGATTGAGTGACCAAGGAGATGATATAGTCCTCCAATTCATACCCCAATGACTTTATAAATCTCAAAAGATGCATTTTTCTACCATACTAAGACTTGTCCATCAACAAAAGAAATTATATATCCTTTATCTTCAAGTGATCATATGGACAACAAATTATTCTTCAAACAAGGACTATATAAAATGTTGTTAATAGATACATTACCTCTGAATTCCAATTGGAAGGATGACGTACCAATTCCCTTGACTTCATAGTTTCCATTATCTACAAGCTCAACCTTTTGAGTATTATTATTTTTAGTCAATTCAGATAGGTGTTCACAATTTCCAGTCATGTGCCTAGAGGCACCACTGCCCACTAACCAAATTTTATCATGACTTTCAATGGAACCTATAAGAGTATAATAAATGAGTATTCAAAATTAGAATCATGTCTCTTATGCCTCCTATGTGAATATGACTCATTTAGATCAACAAGAGAAGCATCATGACTTACTCTTGTTTTATGATCATCATTCCTTTCATAGTCATCTCTTTGATTCTTTTGAAGGAATTGTGCTTGATGGTGACCATAAGCTTGACAACAAAAACATTTAACATTTGTTAGATTATTTCTATATCATCTACCTCGACAGGGAGGATGAGGTATTCTTTGTGAAGTATATTACTCTCTCTTGAAAATGCAACAAGATGATGGAGCTTAGTAAAAAGAAGTCGCCTTCACTAAGTGGGCCCGCATGCTATTTTTGGCACAAAGTCTATTTTTAGACATATGGATCATGGTCTATGAGTTGCAGGATGCTATTTATGGATGATTGGTCATGTTGGTAAAAATAGATGGACCTCTATTTTTAGACATATGGGCAGAGTCTATTTTTAGACTGCCAGTCAAAATAGAACAGTCGAATATTATTAGCTCTTAATAATATTTGGACTATAAACATTATCTTATCCTCTTGCAGCACTTCAGTTCGAGCTATAGATGTGGCACATGCAACTTCCAGAAGGAAATACGCTTTTCCTATGGGTAAGTTGAGCTATTGCATGATGAACTTCAGTTAGAACTCAAGTGATTGAGTTTGGTGGAGTTGATTGAGGAGTTGATGGAGTTGTGTTCAGTTTGGCTTAGTTGAACTAGTTGTATTTAGTCTAACTAAAAAATACACTAGTGATGAGTGGTGTGAATTAATTATTAATTAATTCACTAATTATTAACTCATAAATCAACTAAAGAATACATCAGTTAACTCAGTGCATGGACAGTTTAGTGGAGACAAGTGTTAGAGATGAGTTAAAGGGCAAGACAGCTGTCAGTTGTGACTATAGTTGTGCATGTGATTTGCACAATTAGTGGATTGAGATTGCCAATGAGGATTGCGTAGTGTTACACAAGGGAAATACAAGTTTGGTTCAGCCATTCTCATTCTATTCTCATGCAGGATTGGGCAGTGGAGGCAGGCAAGCAACGGAGGAGATTTGAGCCAGTGATTGATTCAGATCTGAGCTAGTTTGTGTGTAATAGGTGGAGATAGTGCTGAGTACTTGTGAGGAGTATTGTACTATGTATTGTTACATGTTCTCAATCAATATAATATACAGATAGTCAGGGGTTTTCAGCTGTATGCTTTCCCCGGTACATACTGTGTTGATATGTGTGATTGATGCTTCAATGTGCGCATGCGATTGTTTCTTTAATACTGCAAATTGATGATCAACGTAGAAGAGGTTATGTATTATGCATGATTCTGCAAATAGTGTATAATCAGGATAATCTCTGTGAATAAGTGTCATATTATTCAAAATTTCTGCAAAAGATTCTTAGTGATCTATTCTGTTTTTTTTAACTTTCTTCTTCTCCAATGGAGGAATTGACTATTGAATCATACCTCATTTTGTATATAGTAGTAGTGATATCAATGAATATATCCTGTGAGGTAGTTTAATCTGAAAATAGACACAAGAACTTGTAACATTTTCTTTCTTGGTTTTCTAATGAAAGTTCAATTTTTTTAGAAAAAAAAATCAAGATTCTAATAACTTTTTATCAAATTTCAAATAAAATTAACTAAAAATTAAAATGCAAACATTTTTAATTGGAATCTCTACTAGTCTTATCCTTTTTTCACTATTTGTGAGGTAAGTTGTAGAAATAGGGTTACTCAAATAATCCAATAGATAATATCTTTTCCACTTACCTTATCATTATGATATTTTTTTTCCCAAAAGAAAAAGGAAAAAAAGGGAAGAGATTACCCGATTGAAAATTAGGTTTCAAGATAGCCCCACGAGGGTAGGCGAGTTGGTAATCACGATGTGGTGAAGTGCCTTAGAAAGGCGGGCTCTGTATTGAAGGTCACGAGTTCAAATCCCCCGGACTTACCCTGGAGTTGTATAGAGGGGAGGGTGCCCTGGAGCTGTATAGAGGGGCTGGTGCAGCTCCCAATGAGCTCCCAGTGGTTATAAAGGTAGCGGTTAGAATTGACCCCGTGTAATGCGAGTCGCGAGGCTGCCCCTGTTGCTGATTCCACTATAATAAAAAATAAATAAATAAATAAACTAAA
>APFE030666009.1:22872-41009 GCA_000404065.3 Pinus taeda
ATGTGGCACATACAACTGCCAGAAGGAAATATGCTTTTCCTATGGGTTAGTTGAGCTATTGCATGATGGACTTCAGTTAGAACTCAAGTGATTGAGTTTGGTGGAGTTTATTGAGGAGTTGATGGAGTTGTGTTCAGTTTGACTTAGTTGAACTAGTTGTATTTAGTCTAACTGACAAATACACTAGTGATGAGTGGTGTGAAT
Source organism: Pinus taeda (assembly GCA_000404065.3). NCBI lineage: Eukaryota > Viridiplantae > Streptophyta > Pinopsida > Pinales > Pinaceae > Pinus > Pinus taeda. The sequence goes on from APFE030666009.1 coordinate 23,077, forward strand.
TAATTATTAATTAATTCACTAATTATTAACTCATAAATCAACTAAAGGATACATCAGTTAACTCAGTGCATGGACAGTTCAGTGGAGACAAGTGTCAGAGGTGGGTGAAAGGGTGAGACTACTATCCGTTGTGACTATAGCTATGCATGAGATTTGCACAATCATTGATTGAGATTGCCAATGAGGATTTTGCAGTACAAGCCAAGGGAATTCTAACTTGGATTAGATCTATTCTCAAAAGGTATTGCGCAGTGGAGGCAGGCAAACAGTGGAGGAGATTTGAGGCATCAGATCTGAGCTAGTTTGTGTGTAACAGGTGGAGATAGTACTGAGTACTTGTGAGGAGTATTGTACTATGTATTGTTACATGTTCTCAATCATTATAATATACAGATAGTTCGGGGTTTTTAGCTGGATGCTTTCCCCATTACATACTGTGTTGATATGTGTGATTGATGTTTCAATGTGCGCATGTGATTGTTTCTTAATTCCGCAAATTGATGATCAATGGTTGAGGAGGTTATGTATTATGCATTCATTCTGAAAATAGTGTATAAGCAGGATAATCTCTGTGAATAAGTGTTATATTATTCAAAAATTTCTACATGGTATCAGAGCTAGCTGATTTGTAGAAAAAGTTCTACATGATATCGGAGCGAGGATTGATCATCAGATCTATTATTCAGAAAGTGATTACGTTTTATTTCTTCAGGCAGAGTCTGTAATCGGGCCAGGTAGCATCTGGATTCATCCTTCTTTTGGAAGGTGAGATATATGGTAAATGCCCATACAATCAATCTTTGTATGAGAAATACTTTGTTCTCACGAATTTTAGATCAAAAGCGGTTGAGTTTTGAGCTGGTGGAATTCGAATTTGCAGCAGTGTTTTCTTGGTGTCGAAGTTGAAATGTCTTTCAACGGATTGAAATTGGACTATGCCCTTGAAGGCAGCTCAAATTATATTTCATGGAAAGACATGATGGAGGCGGTGTTAGATGACAATGGGTTGAAGGAGTTCATAGATGCTGAAGTCCCAAAGCCTACTGATGCTGCTCAAGTTGAGGCTTGGCAAAATAAGACAGCAAAGTGTCGAAGGATTTTGTTGGAGGGCGTGAGGGATCACATTGTATCTAGCCTGCATGGAAAGGCTTCTCCATACTTGATGTGGAAAGTGTTGACAGATTTACTCCAAAGCAAGAGCGACCAGAGGAAGTTGGCACTCAAGGATAAACTCAGAAACATTAAGTGTGAGAATGGAGACAGTATGCCCAAGTATCTCATGAAGTTCACCCAATGCCAGGATGAGCTGGGAAGTGTGGGGGTGACTGTCGATGATGAGGACTTGGTGAGATTGGCTCTCCTTGGTCTTCCGAATAGTTGGCATTCCTATCAGGACGCTGTCAATGGTCAGGAGAAATTTCTAGGATGGGAGAGACTTTGGTTGGATCTTATGCAAGAGGAGATCTGGCAGAATACCAGGGACAGATCTTCATCAAAGGAATTTGATGAAGAAAATTGCAGTTTGGCTGCCAAAGAAAAGAAGGAGAAGGTTTCTCTTTCTGAATCTAGTTCTTCTAATGATGAGAAGACGGTTGAAAAATCGAAATTGCGATGCTTTCGTTGTCATGACGTGGGCCATTATGCCTCTAATTGTCCACGGAAGAAATCCAACAAGGAATCTGGGGAAGGATCTAAAGGTGAGGCACTTGCTTCATAGTTTGAGTTGGATTTCACACTCTTCGCATGCATGGTTTCATCCATGGTGGGAAGTGGTTGGTTTCTTGATAGTGGAGCTTCTTTCCACATGACCGGTGACAAGAGTTTGTTTAGTACTTTGGAGGAGAAAGATATCCAGATACTCATGGCGATGGGTAATGATGAGAAGTATAGTGTCTCAGGTGTAAGCACAGTTATTTTTTAGAGGGAGCATGGATCTCACTTTACCTTGACCGATGTCAAGTATGTACCAGGACTGAAGAGAAACTTGGTGTCAATCGCGATGCTGGAAGATAGAGGTTGTGATGTAGTCTTCAGTAAGGGAAAGGTTTTCCTTAGACACATCATCATTAGACAGGTGAAGTAGATTGGTTCACGGGTCAAGAACCTGTATGCTCTTGAGGTTCAAGATGCATGCAAAGCCTTGAGTAGCAAGGCAACTAATGGAAACTTGGTGGTTGAGAGGTAGGGTATATTACCTCTCAACATGTAGAGCCAGAAGAAGTCTCAGACAATGGTGGAGGAGCCATGATTGGTGCAGCAACTTCAGGAGGTTGTGGAGCAGCCACAATAGGGGAAGCTGAGTGGAGATTGAGTAGAGACATCTACTCATGCAGATACCTCTAATAGGGGGAAACTTTGAGCCAGGTGGGTTGAGGGATCACATGCATCCATACCTCCAGGTAGGAGGTGGGGCGATATAGAGTGATCGTCCCAAGGAGGAGGGGCAGGATCCTTGATGTACCCAACCTCTTGGATGAGACCTTGCTACAGGAGCCCTGATGTGGAGTAGAAGGAATTGACTGATTGGGTAGATACAGATGCGGATGGAGCGGCAGAGAGAGCGACAGTGTAGGGAATCCCAGGACAGCACATAGCTAGCAGGCTGCAGCAATGCGAGAGGCACAAGTGTTTTGCATAGTGCTAGGTGGCACAAAGAAGTGTGCAATAGTGTGAGATGCATGAAGATGTTGTAGTAGCGTAGATGTCAGAGAGGGAGCACTTGTCAGCAACAGGTAGAGCTTCAGAATTAGAGTATGTTCCTAGCCCAACAGAAGGGTCATTTGGGAGTGTTTTTGTTCCAAGTGTTATTGGAGCAAGTGGACCAGGTAGATGTGTTGCATGCAGAACATTCCAGAGGTAGGATAGGGGTTACAGATAATCCATATCTTGTTGAGAGGGAGTGTTGAAAATGCAACAAGATGATGGAGCTTAGTGAAAAGAAGTCGCCTTGACTAAGTGGGCTCGCTGGCTATTTTTTGGCGTAAAGTCTATTTTTAGACTATGTATACTTTTAGACATACGGATCATGGTCTATGAGTTTTAGGATGCTATTTGTGGATGATTGGTCATGTTGGTAAAAATAGATGGACATCTATTTTTAAACATAAGGGCGGAGTCTATTTTTAGACTGCCAATCTAAAAATAGAACAATCAAATATTATTAGCTCTTAATAATATTTGGACTATAAACATTATCTTATTCTCTTGGAGCACTTCCGTTCAAGCTACAGATGTGGCACATGCAACTGCTAGAAGGAAATACTCTTTTCTTATGGGTTAGTTGAGCTAATGCATGAAGTACTTTAGTTAGAACTTCAGTAATTGAGTTCTGTGGAGTTGAATGAGGAGTTGATGGAGTTGTGTTCAGTTTGACTTAGTTGAACTAGTTGTATTTAGTATAACTAACAAACTGTGTTGATAAGTGTGATTGATGCTTCAATGTGCGCATGTGATTGTTTCTTTAATACTGCAAATTGATGATCAACGTAGAGGAGGTTATGTATTATTCATGTATTCCGCAATTAGCGTATAATTAGGATAATCTCTATGAACAAGTTTCATATTATTCAAAATTTATACAACTTCTTGAGGAACTGGTGGAGGAATTTGAGGACCTGTGAAAATCTCATGAGAAATAAATGTCTCCCAAGGGATGTTAAAGAGACTGAGATGATGAAGCACAATGACCTTGATCAGGGAGTAATGATAAAGATTGCTCATCTGCTGAGGGTATGGCTTCCTTTGGATAATAAAAGCCATCTTCTCAATACTCTTGAATAAGTAATAAGGGAGGTTTAACATCCTCACTGTGGTAAAATGCATGAGGAGCCTTATGTGATAAGTGTATAGCATGGAGAATCTGCCCTCACAAGTGAAATACTTCATGATGATTTTCATCATGGGGACATACTTATTCTCAAGAAATCTGAAAGGAAATAGTCTCTTCACCTCATTTATGTACTAGGGTTTGATATAAGGTTCATAATAGTACTCATGTAGATCCTGACACTTGAACCACTTCTCCCCTACATTAGGATCCTGGTGGCATCTGAAATTATTGAAGTTGAAATGGTGAAAGTTACCCCAACAAGAGTCACCCTGTTGTCTTGAAGATGTGTTGTAAAAAGTCTAGTGAGTTCCAGGTTATATTGAACTCTCTCTACCTGTTCATAGAATTCATAGTAGCCAAGGTATATGAAACATGTAACAACCAACTCAGAGGCCTGCAATTCCCTAAGGTTTGATGGCTCTTCTCTGATAACCCTACCTCCCTTGTGTGGTTTTCTCAGTTGCATGGCTCTATCTGCTGAGGTGTCATTGCCTGTGTTCTCCTCCTCATAGTCTCGGTCTTCCAGGTCCATGTTTGCAAGGTTGAGGTGTATGGAAATGAGGAATGAGGGGATGGAAGATGAGCTTGTGGCTAGGAAATGAATGGAGTAGGAATGAGAGGGAGGGTTTTGTTTGCTTGATATTTTCTCTTGGAGAAGAGGGACAAAGGGGAATGTGAATGATATGGAATAGTAGTAAAGTGTAAGAAGGGGATAAGGCAATAGGGAAATAAGGATCGGGGAATTTTAGGACTATAGGGTTGGGTGCTATGATGAATAGTAAGTATTTAGGGTTTAAACATCATTAGGGAGATTTTAGGGTTTGAGATTAAACATTGAAAACAATGTTTATAACTTAGATTTGAAAATCAAAACCAAGGTAAGGGATATCTACTTACCTGTGATGATGGAGAGCAAGAGCAATTTTGAAGTTTTCTTGAGGGTTTGAAGGTTTTCTAGGCTCTCCTACTAAAATCGCAGCGCCAATGCTCAGAAGCGTAGTGCCAGGACAAAAGTGCAACACTTGTGTTAATTTTCACTAGGAAAATCAGGAAAAAACGGAGCCTCGGGTGAAAAGCACAGTGCTAGTCTCCAAAAGTGCAGCGCAAGTCTACTTCAGCGAAAAGCGCAGTGCCACTCTGCCAAAAGTCCAGCGCTAGGCTTTATTCACTCTAGCTCACTCAAGCTTGTCTTCTTTTCTCACCTTTTCACTCCTTCCTTGGCAAATGAAGATAATGAATTTGAAAATGAAATTTGAGGGCTTAAATAGGAGTGGAATTTGCTTTTTCACTTGAAAACCCCACTTTTCTAATGTTTCTTGTTCTTCTTTAAAACTGTGTTTTAATGCATTTTTCTTCTTTGCATCTTTGTAGGTAGATAAGCTCAATTTGACTTGATTTTTGCAATGTTTCTTTATCTTTGAGCAAGGAGAAATGCTCTGGTGTAGCTGAGATCAATTATTACATATAGGGACTTAAAATTACATATGAAATACAAATAAACTTAAAATACTTTGTTTTCACCTCAAAAACATTAGGTTAAAATATATTATCTCGGTAGTTATGACTTACAAACCATAATGCTTGATTTATCATTCATCCTCATACCCTTGCTGACCTTTATTTACACTTTAAAATCAAACTTTTGACCTTGGTGGTGAAACCCTAAGACCTAATGAAATCATGCCCTATTGCCTAATGAAATGATGACTGTAGATTGATCAGGAAACCATAACTGAAGACAACTTGAAGAAGGATCAGCAAGTATACTCTATGAGGGAAAAATTTAGATTTTCTAAAGAGAGTACAACCATCAGTGGATCAGTTTGTCATGACCTAATGGAATGATGCAAAATTTTCAGTATGGGACCCCTAAAATGAAAATGCAGAGAAGAAATTTTGATCCCTGATGGAAGTATGCAAATACTGAAATTAAAATTGGCCTTATTAGGGATGGTAGCTCCTTGGAGGTATCAATAACACTATAGACCAAGTGCCTCATCCATTGGGAAATAGAGACAAAACCAAAAAAGTGAAAAATGACTTAATACAACTGAAAAGTGACTCTCAACCAAACTGACTCAAAACACGACTATAAACCAAATCAACCAAACTTGACACTAATCATTCAAACTTTATAGCCTTCACTTCACGTCCCAAGCTCAAACGACAATTTACTTGAAAACTTACAACGAAAATCAAATTGGTATATACAATGAAGGTGAAGTAACTTCAAGGAACAACCTCAAAAGTAGTAATGCTTCAGGAGCCTACCATTCACTGGCCCTCCTGAACAATCCTGACCATCCATTTCCTTTAACAAAAAGGAATTTTGTCCTCGATAGGCTGAGATTTTGTACGGTCATTTCCATAGATTTTCAAACTTACCATGCTTTCCCTTTTCCTCATTCCATGCATCCCACCATAGAGCTACATCCTCTAGCTGAAAATTTTCTTCTTTGGTTTTGTGGTCATAGATCTTCTTTATCTTCTCTTGTAACTAAAAGGTGTTTTGGGAAACCTCTTCTCTCATTTGTTGAAGGTGAATCATTTGATTAATTCTCTATTGAATATCATCCTCTTCGCTGCCAGCTTCCTGTAGTAATCTCATGACTAGTACTGCAAGTGATGTAGAAAATACTTTATCAGTACCATAAACCAACTCAAAAGGTGACATACCTATGGATTTCTTGTTTCTCACTCTATCAGCCCACAAGGCATTAACAAGATTTTGATGCCAATTCTTCTTATTTTCCTCCAACATTTTCTTGATTATATTCACCAAGGACTTATTTGATGACTCGACCAATCCATTGCCCTACGGGTCATATGTTGTGGAATGACCCCATGAAATATTATACTTGTTACAAAACTCCACCATCTTCTCGGACTTAAATGCTGCTACAATATCTGTTATAATATTGTGAGGGCAACCAAAATGAGACAAGATATTAGATTCCAAAAATTGGATAATTCCCATATCCATGGCTTGCCTTGTCAGAATGGCCTCAATCCTCTTGGTGAAGTAATCGGTAGCTATCAAGATCCATCGGTGTTGCGTTGATGATATAAGATGGATTTCCCCTATGAAATCAAGTCCCCACTACTAGAAAGGTGCATTTACTTCAACTGGTTTCAAAGGAAGAGGAAGCAACTTCCTTTTTCCTTGAAAAACTTGGCATTCATGGTAGCTCATCACTGTCTTATACAAATTTGAAAATAAAGTCGGCCAATAATATCCTGCTCTCAACACTTTGTTAGCTATTGTTTTCCAAAACAAATGACTGCCACAATCACCTCTATGAAAATCATTCATTACCTGTTGAGCTTCTTCTTCAACCAAACAATTAAGAATAACCCCTCTCGAATATTTCCAATAAAGAGCACTATTTAAAATGTAGAATTTTGCACATTTGATTTTTAATGATCTACCTTTACTTCTTAACATTCCAGGAGGTGGAAAAAGATTCTAAAGAACATAAACTATATCAAAATACCACGGTGATTTGAGAAACATTTCTAAGACTTGAATGAGCGAGCCACCATCTTCATCTTCTAACATTGTTGTAATGAGATTTATGTTTAGAGCATGTAGATTTGATTGTACCATCAGTTTTGCCAAGCCTTGTCCCTTGATCAGTTTAGTGGTTTTAATCTCTAGATCATATTTTAACATTGCTGCTATCCACTTACCTCTTCTTCCCTCCGAATCAGTTTGCATTAGAACATCCTTTACTGCTGCATAGGAATATATGCTATGGTATTTGAATGCAGAATGTACACTCTGAAATCCTTCAATGCTTTTATGAGAGCCAGCACTTGTTTTCCAATAATATTATACCACAAGGCAACCTCTCATATAGTCCTGCTAAAAAAAGCAATGGGCTACTCCATCTGTCTTTTGCATCAATACTGCAACCAAGGTGTGCTCGAATGCAAATAAAAATATAATGAAATCATGAGTGTAATCAGGACTAATCAAGACTAGGGATGTGGTTAAAGAAAACTTTACCAAATTGAATGACTTCATGGCATCCTCGATCCATTTCACAGTGCTATCCTTTTTCAACATATTAGCCATTTGACATAAATGTTCAGCCAAATTTGGTATAAATCTGTGTTAGAAATTCATCTTACCATTGAAAGCCTGAATCTCTTTTTTGTTGCGCGGAAAGTCTATATGCTGAATTTCCTCCACCCTTGAAGGATCAATGTGAATGTGGAGCTACAAAAAGGGTCTCTTTCACCTCTAGTTACCTCACATTAATATGTCAATTCGGGAACGTTTTGTTATTTCAAAGAGTGTCTCAGTCTGAGGCTATCATTTTCCAGAGTAATTCTAGTAGCACAGTGTTTGAAAATACAAGAATAAATGGATGCTTGTTTTCAGCTTAACTACTTCAAAATATTAAATCACACATTCAGAATACTAAGTAATTTATCAGTCAAGGGTTCGGTAGCAATAACCCATCCCTTTGGAAACTGATGGAAAAGGAAATCAGAGAACAGATCAAGGATCTAGGAGCTAGACAATAGATGCCAATGCTCACTACAACCTGAGATCATTCTTCACACCAATAACAAGAAATGGAATGGAAAAGAAATCAAACAGCAATAAAATGGAGCAGAAAACCTGAAATGGAACAGCAAACCTAAAATGGAACAACAAATTGGAAATAGAACAACAGTTAAGAAATAGAACAACAACTAAGTCTAACAAGCTATAACATCTTAGTTTATCAAATCAAATGCATTAGTTATAATCTACCGGAATCAAATGGCAATCCCTCACCCTTTAAGGAAGGATTTAATAACACACACAAATGGAACAGCACTGATTACTAATAAATTATGGAACAAAGCTTGGAAACCATGCATACACACAACACACTTAAATAATAATTTGATCCAGTTATCACCTCAGTTAGAAAGAATACAATTGCATTTCAAGATAGAACAACAGTATTCAGGAATCCAACAATCACAAAGAATAGAACTTCCAAGATGAATTCTGTAATGTTAATGAACAAGTGCACAACACAAAGGCTCTGTAATGGAACAACAATAGTATTCCGTAAAGACTAGCAGTATTATATCAACACCTAAAAGAACAGTAATATGATGCAGAGTCAATACAACAATTCTATCTTCAGAAACCTTAGTAATTTAAGCATAACAGAGCATGTGATGTAAACTTACAAAACACATCAGATTACCAAAATCATGTCGATAAGCAAACCACATAAAAACCAAGAATAATGGTACAAGAGCAAGTGTCCTCCAGGTTCGGGCCCTTAGCCTCCAGGGGTACACCGCTTGAAGGTATTCCAGACTCAAAGATGAAATAGTAATCGAGTTTGTATTAATGCATCAAGTAAAATTACAGTAGAGCAGTTCTTAGCAAGACACGATGATCAAAGTTTTGATCTTTTAAAAGATAACATCTAACTCTCCCTTTAGCTAACAGTGTTGCCCCTTTTATAAGGGTGACGACGGAGATATCTAAGTGTAGAAATAGATAAAACAGTGATCCCTCAGGATCAATGATCCTAAGGGATTCGCCGAACCGTTAGCCCTGAGTCATTTCTTCTCTTTTCTGCACCGAGTTGATATCTCCACTTCCTTTCCTGGTCTGATCCACTTTGATCTTGTTTGCATGGGGTCTCCCATCAAAGGGACAACAGTTAACCCGTCTTTGTCTTTTCCTTTAGAACGACAACTTCTCGTTTTTTCTCCTTCCTACATAAGGAAATGACAATTGTCAGCATTTTCGTCTTGCATATTAATCTCACATGTTTTATTACAATTCTTTATCATTTTCCGAGTTCATGATGCAAAAAGGCTTGTAAGTTCTAATGAAAGGACACTGAAATAATCATCAAAACATACCTTCTTTAGGACTCCATACACCCCCCTGCTTACCGTTTTTCATGCCCTCATGAAAACATTGTAGTTGACGTGTAAGGCAGTGAGTGAGTAGGCTAGAGATGGAATCTCATGTGAAGGCCTACAACCATGATGTGTAACTAGGTAGTTAAAGAAATGGCCTGTCTGACCCTCAGGCATCTCATACAGGGCTTGGTATCTGGGTTCAGGGTGCCAAATAATTGGACTCTAGAACCTATATCCTAACCAGGATGGACCTGCCCTCAAAATGATTTCTCCATAGAGGTGCAAGCGGTTGGTAGCTAATTTTAAATTCTCATAATTAAATGGTTCCTAAGCTGGATATTCGGATTAGATATTTGATACCAGAATTTAGCTGCATCAATGGCAGGGTCTTTGATAGAGGAAAAGTATTCTAATCCCCGCCGAATGATTGCCTCATGCATGGGTCCTAATGCTTCAATTACACCTGGAGTCTTCATGAGGTTTCTATGTTTTCTCCATAACTGTATTGGATCTCTAGACTCAGCTCTTATCCATAAATCTAATCCGTTTTCTTGTCTTTGGAAAGCATTATAGGCTTTGAGCCATTTAATTTGATTAACTGCAAATAAAATAAATGCCTGTAATTGGATATCCCCAACAAAAGGGCCAATATCAACTCATTCTCATGTTCTAGTACAAGGTTATGTAAATAAAACTCACACAATAGTCTTTGAACTTTTACCCCATAGTGCTTACAGCAGTTTATAAAATCATTGATGGTGTTAATTTGTATGGGAGCATCTGCTTTAACAGCCTTTATTTTCAATTGCAAATATCTTTCCATTAAAAACAAGGCATAGTTCTTAGCAGGAGCTCTACATGCTAGGACGCCATTATATAGAGAACATAAGGTATCCATCTGCTTGATAACTACATCTAACCTACGAGTTACCTTCGCAACTTTCTCTTGTTCCCTTCACCAGCCTTCAAACGTCTGGCTTTCAGATACATTGACATTCCTTAGCTACTGCTGTAGCTCTTCATACTTTTCTCGGGGGACCGTTTGCTCTCTAAGATTTTCTGCTTCTTGCTGAGCTTGCTTCAAACCCTTTTGTAGGGTTACTGTTTTTGGATCTCTTTTCCATGCGGTAGTGGAGGCCGGGAGTTTTACCTAAACTTTCCTATTGCATTGCTTTGAGTTCATAACCCTTATCACTCCTGAAAGTGGTGCCTGCATCTGAATTTCCTTATCACGGGTCAAAATTTCATCCATTTCTATTTTAACACGAATATCAGTCCATTGTTGTTCCTTTTCAATTGGAAAAGCAGTCTGTTTTTCAGCATCATTTGGAACGACAGCTTGGATTTTGACAGGGTTTTGAACAACAAGATGGATTCTGGTCCTCCGCCCCTTTGCCTTGAGGAGTTTTGCTGGAGTGGCCACATTTTTCCTTCCTAAAGTCCTTTTACCCTTTTCCTTGCCTTTAGAATCTTAATCTGCTGGTGGAGATGGACTATTATGTTCAATAATTTCTATTGTTCCTTTCGCAATTCCCTTATTTCCACAATTTCCTCAGAAGGAATAGCAGGTTGTTCACTGCGGTCTGGACTGTGACTAGTTTCCTAATTTTCTTCCTGGGGTGTTTCTTCACTGTTCTGATCTAGTTGTTCCGGGGAAAGAACCATAATTGGTTCTGTTATTTCTTGGGCAATTTCTTTTTCTGCCATTATTTCCTCCAGACTTTCTTCTGGTGTCTTCTGGTTAGGAACGGATTGTTCCTGTTCAGCAACTCCTATCATCTTTTCATCATGAACAGGCAGATTTTCTTCTTCTGCCTCCTTTGCATGTGATTCTTCAGGTGCATTTTCCTCCTGGGGTTTCTCTTCAGCATGGAGGTCTAATGGACTGGAAGGTTGGCCATATTCACCCATATTGGCCAAAACTTTGGCCAATTCATCTTCTCCCAATGGGTCCTACAATGGGTTGCCTTCCTGCTGTTCCATTTCCTCCTCCTGCTCAGATTTCTCGGCTTCTTCTTCTTTGTCTCCTTCTTCCTCAGATTTCTCGTCTTCATCCTCTTTTTCTTCTTCTTCTTCTACAGATTTCTCTACCTCTTCTTCTTTTTCTTTTCTTCTTCTTCAGATTGCTCTACCTCCTCTTCTTTTTCTTCTGTAGATTGCTCTGCCTCCTCTTCCTGCATTTCTTTCTCATTGTCTTCCTCTTCTGGCCGTGGGGGTTGCTCATCTTCTATTTCTACTGGTTGACTGGTGCTTTCTTGCGGCTTCTCCAGCTCCCCTCATAGCGATGCTAGTTAGACCGATTTCCTGCACTTTTTAGGTTGCTCGGGTGTGTTGGTAGCCTATTTATGCTTTGTCGATTTCTTGCATTTTTCTGGACGCTCGGGGTGTGCTGGTGACATGTTTTTGTTTTTCTGAATGCTCGGGTGTGCTGGTGACATGTTTCCATTTTTCTAGACACTCAGGTGTGCTGGTGACATGTTTCTGTTTTGGGGATGGTGTGGTCAATCCCCCATTTATCATGGCAATTTGCTTTTCCCAGCTACTCTGCTGCTGGGTGAGGCTATGGCTGACTATCAACCGAATCAATCCATGATGACTAACAATTGACTCTACATGTTGTGCCTTTTTTATGCTCCGTACAACGTCATGAAGTAATGAATTCAACAACGCAGGTAAATTTACAGAGCATTTTTGTTTTAGTACAGCTAAGAGTTTAAGATGTCATGGTATCACCACGTATTTTCTGCCCTCACAGGTGATGTAGCTTTGAATGGTCTTTGCCAATTCTGCCCACAGCTCTCCTAGTGCTGCTGGCAGAACCCCCTTTCCTCAAATTGTCAGGCTCTAGCCTTCATCCTGGAAGATTTCTATAATCTTCTGCAATCTCTCCTTTTTTAACGTCCATAAAAGTCCAGTGGCTGGCAGTCCCGAGACTTCTACGATTATGTCATTAGTGACTGTTATGCGTCTCCCCCTCATTGTGGAGTGATCCTCTTGCAAGTTCTGCAAGAATTCAATTGCCACAGTCTCATTAGACTCATGCAAGCAGTTAAGATAAGTCATCCACCCTGCTCTTGCCAGGATTTCTCGGGCAGCAGTAGAGACTGTTAACACTTTCAGTTCTCTCCGAATCGATCTTCCTCCCATGGTTTCACTATAAACTCTCAAAGGAACCGCAGCTGTTCGCACTGTTGAAACACAGAGAGGCTAACGGACGCAAGACTCGTTCAAACTCTAATGCTGCAGAGTATACAATGGAAATAGCTTTGAACAACAAGTCATGCAATAAAAACAAAATAAAAAGAAATAGTATACCGTTGAGCCGTGTTATACCCCAGTACACAACTTCCCGAATAGTGAGCTGACACGTAATCCAGGGAATGATGAGGTTAACCTCCCCCCTCCTCAATGTGATAGGCTGTCCCAGCTGTCAAATAAAGGAGCAACGCACGCTCTAAAACAGAGTCCTTAAGGAACATCGTATGGCAATATGCCATGTTTACAAAAGTAGCAAATTACTGAAATCGAGGTGTAGAGTTGCGTCGCTTAATACGTAAGAGACTGCGGTGATATGATGCAAGGTTGGGGATAAGACATTTGCCATAAATAGAGAGTCTCATGCGGTCATTGTCAATTGTTTTGTCATGATTGGTGATAATATATATTCATGCGTTGTATGGTTTAAGAAATAATATATAATTGATTACTACGGCATAAGAAATAGAAGGGTGTTAATGACTTACCTATTGGTGTAAATAATGTGACTTCAATACCATCAACAATCCTCTGCTGCCGACAGGTGTCCATAACCTTGGCAGAGTTGTTTATTTCACCCATGGAACCATGATCCTTTGTGTATGCTTAGGAAATGTTGTGCAATGTCAAAATGTAGGCCATTATGCTGGCTTGGTGACCAGTTAGCCATAATGCCATTTATGAGGAAGGAGGGAAAAGTGGGTAGGCCAGCTCGTGATGAGACCTCCTGTTCCAAGGGTTGTTTAATTGATATACCTTTTGGACCATATCCCTGGTGTGGTGGCCATAGTGGGAATGCCACTTCGCTTTTGTCCTCATGATCATGGTAGACTAGCTCTTAATGAGACCCCCTATCCTACATTTGACAACTTATAAGTAATGTTTGCTCTTTTTTCTTTCTTTTTCATAAAGTACTTTCCCTATTTATATAAAAAGGGTGGTTCAACACTCCTTGCGAGTAGGAATGGTGGAAGAAGTCTTAACATCTCAATAGGAAGATATAAACCCTTTTCTTCTATTCCTTAATAATAATCAAAGAGGATTAAAAGGGACCAACATGATACATATAACCAATCAGAGCAGAATTAGTAGAACAATGACAGCAACAGATGATGAATAAGCATGTCCTTCCTTCTTTCCTTTCACCAATCCAGAGCAATTCCTTATAAAGATAACGATTTATGATTGACTGATTTCAGTATGTTGTGATTTTGTTTCCATTGCGTAAGTGCATAGTTGTATTCCAAAAGACTTGAAAGAACAAGAATAATAAGCATCCTCAATTTAGAACAACAAAAGGAACAAGTTGTTCCACAAGGAGAGCAAAAGCATGCAAGTGGTGTTCCTTTTGAGAAAAGGAACAACAAAAGACCACAAATGTTGTTTCTTTGGAAAAGGAACAACATAAAACACAAATTTCGTTCCTTTGAAAAATGAACAACAAAGATGAAAAACGTTGTTCCTTTGGAAAAGGAACAGCAGAACACACAGATGTCATTCCTTTTGAAAAGGAACAGTAGAAATAAAAAATGTTGTTCCTTTGGAAAAGGAACAACAGAAATAAAAAATGTTGTTCCTTTGGAAAAGGAACCACAAAGAAAGGAAATTTCGTTCCTTTGGAAAAGGAACAACGGAAATAAAAAATGATGTTCCTTTGGAAAAGGAACAACAGAAAAAAAAAAACATTGTTCCTTTGGAAAAGGAACAACAAAGCAAGCAAATGTCATTCCTTTGGAAAAGGAAGAGCAGAAATCGAAAATGTTGTTCCTTTGGAAAAGGAACAGTAAAAACACACAAATGTCATTCCTTTGGAAAAGGAACAGCAGAAATCGAAAATGTTATTCCTTTGGAAAAGGAACAACAAAAACACACGAATGTCTTTCCTTTGGAAAAGGAACAACAGAAATCGAAAATGTTGTTTCTTTGGAAAAGGAACAACAAAAACACACAAATGTCGTTCCTTTGGAAAAGGAACAGCAGAAATCGACAATGTTATTCCTTTGGAAAAGGAACAGCAAAAACACACAAATGTCATTCCTTTCGAAAAGGAACAACAGAAGACAAAAATAAAGAAAAATAACCAGATTACAGTAAAATGATGGCTGATCCAACGGGGATTGTTCTTTTGGGAAAGGAACAACCAGAAGAAAATGTTGTTCTTTTGAAAAAAAGGAACAACAAAAATAGTAACAGCAAAACATTGATTCAAAAATATATACAAAAATGATTCAAGAAAAGAAATTGTGTACAAACTATAAAAATAAATCAATTCCTTAATGAATTAGAGGTGAGGAAGACTTCTCTTCCTCCCCCAAGATCTCCATATATGAATCTTGGCGTAGCTACTGGCAGAAGGACTCCTGAGTGAGTGGTTTGCAATAGAGACGAACTCGGTGGCCATTTTCCTTGAAGGCATATCCAGAACCATCAATAGTGATTAGAGTAAGGGTACCATTGTCATGTACCTTTTGGATTTCGTATGGTCTCAACCAATGAGTATGGAGTTTCCCGGGGAAGTCCTGAAACCTGGAGTTGTACAAAAGAGCCCAGTCTCCTTCATGGAAGACTTTATTTTTAATTAGAGCATCATGCCATTTAGCTCTCTGTTGCTGGATCAGAATAGTGTTTTGAAGTGCAGAGAGCCTAATTTCGTCCAGCTCATTGATCTGCTGTAGTCAATTAATCTGTGCCTCAGTTAGATCTAAGCCAACTTCCCGTGTTGTTCATAATGTTTGGATTTCGAATTCTATAGGGAAAATGGGTTGTTTTCTAAACACTAGTTGATAAGGTGAGTAACCAATGGTACTTCTCCATGTTGTTCTCTAAGCCCACAGTGCTTCAGGTAGTTTGGCAGCTCAATCACGTCTATTGATGCAACAGTTTTCGTTAGGATTGCTTCAATTATTTTATTGGTGCTTTCTACCTGCCCATTTGCCTGTGGGTGGTATGGAGTAGTGATTTTATGTTGGACATGATAGTTGTTGAGTGTTACAGCTATTCTATTCCCAGCAAACTGTGGTCCACCGTCTGTAATTATCTCTCTTGGAAGGCCATAACGTACAAATAGATGGAACAAGAATTGTATGACAAAGTCCTTTATAGCTCTTGGCAATGCCTCTGCTTCAACCCACTTGGTGACATATTTTGTTACCACCAAAATATATGTTTTCTGGTTTGATGATGGGTTGATTGGTCCAATGAAATCAAGAGCCCATTGCTTGAATGGTTCGATGACTAGCTGTGGTTTCAGAGGCATCTCATCAAATTGACCAAGTCGTCCTGCTCTCTGGAAATTGTCACAGGCTTGGACAAATTTCTTTACATCTTTGAAAATCGTGGGCCAATAATACCCTGTTTGTAGCACTTTATGTCCAGTTCTACGATCAATGAAATGTCCACCACATGGTCCGTCTTGGCAGGCTTTCAAAATGTCAAAGATTTCATCCTCTTGAACGCATCTCTTGATATGCATGTCTGCCCCTGTGTGGAACAAATAGCCCCAATCCAAGAAAATTGAGTACTCCGCTGAACAATCTGTTTCCACTCATTAGGGCTTAGATGCTTTGGTAGTTTACCTACTGCTAGTTAATTGGCAACATCAGCATACCAAGGTGTTTGAACAACCACAACAAACAGATGCTCGTCTAGAAATTGATCTTCAGCTTCTGCTGCATCAATTGGCTTTGGCATTCTTGAGAGAAAATTGGCTACAAGATTTTATTTTCCAGGTTGATCCTTGATTGTAATATCAAATTCCTGCAATAAAATCAGCCATCTAGTTATTCTGCCATTTGTGATAGGCTTGTTTGCTAAATATTTTATGGCAAAATGATTTGTGTACAAGATAACAGGATATCCGGTAATGTAATGTCTGAACTTATTGACAGCATGTATTACAGCTAGAAATTCTTTTTCAGTAATAGTGTAGTTTAATTCAGCATGGGATAAATTTTTGCTAATGTAATAAATTGCATATGGTTTTCTATCCTCTTCCTACCCAAGGACCGCTCCAATGGTTGTATCAAAGGCATCAAATGATATATGGAATGGCAAACCTCAATTTGGTCCTTGAGGGACTAAGGCTGTGGATACAAGCTTGTTCATATCCTTAAAAGCACATTCACATTTTTCTGTCCAAAGAAAATCGACGTTACCAGTTAGCGCATACAAGGTGCAGCAATATGTGAATAATGTTCTATAAATCTCCTGTAATAACCAGAAAATCCAAGAAAATTGCTGTTATACGGGAATAGTGTCCACACAGATGTTGTTATTCCCACTAAGATGGGTGGCTATCTTAGAAACAAACAATCAAAGTCTACTATTGATTGCTTTTATGAAAATAGACGAGAGGAGAACCAAGAGGGCCAGCCTGAGTCTTGCGCTCGATTCCCTCTCCTTCTTGATAGAGTTTTGTCACTCGCTCTTTGTCTGCTTAGCTTCAAAAGGACCTGTAGAATCACAACAACATACTACTATTCAAGAAACAAGGATCTAAATTCATAAATAATGCAGGATCAGATGTACATTAACCATATACAAGCATATATAAACAAGTACACTAGAATATGGAAGGAAACAAGAATAGCTTTATTCAGATAAAAAATAGCAAGAGGATTACAACCATGAGCAGCTCTGGCCCAGCATCATCCTCTTGCTAAGAAGCCCTTCTTTCACCTCAAGCAAAGCAAAATCACCCAACACTATGAATGTACACCAAAATACCAACAACACTTCTCTATAAATTACAAAATTCCAGCCTCTAGATCTCTGTGAAGAGGGATCCATATATAGATGATTACAGAGAGGTGAGTCATCTTTTGGGATCTTGATTAGTGTCTTCTCTCTGACAGTTGCTGCTTCCACTTGGAGAATGAAGATCTCTTACTCATCCCTGGTCGAAAATGGAGTGGCAAGTGTCAGAGGGGAAGCTTTTGGAAGATTCCATGATCTTCCACCT